>VALG01015382.1:0-11143 GCA_009835305.1 Ipomoea purpurea | reverse complement strand
TTGTAATCACCCCCCTAGTGAAACCATTTACTTATCTTAGTTATTTCGGAGTTACCATAAATAAAGTCTTTTGATCGACACTCGATCCCACCACGGGGGGGGGGGGGGGGGGCGAAACGAAAAGTTACACCAACAAGCCAAGCCTTCCACCACTAAAAGAAGGAAAAAGACAAGGACCACACTATCAAGAAAACCAATGCTACCATTAGGAATGGAACCTTAGACCTCCCACTAAAGTGACTAAAGCTCTAACCAATAGCCCATGAGTGTTTTTTGAAACCTTAAGGGAACACTCCCTTATTAAAACCCCTACAAATCCCTAAAACCCACAAAATCCCCAAATAAAAACCCTTCTTCTTTCCCTTCTTCTTCTTCTCCTCACTTCCTCCCCTTCCCTCTCCCACTCACCTCACCGCCCCACCAAAGAAAATAATCCAACAACCACACAAAACCACCACCCGTCGACCGTCGTCACGGCCGAGTACCGCCCGCCAGCCCCCTACCGCGCGCCGCCGACCAGCCAGCCTCCCGCCTAGCCCGGAGCCGCCCAGCTGCAACCCGCTGCCGCCACTGCCCAACGCCACCACACCATCGCCCCCGCCGCACCGACGCCGGAACCCACCTAGCCGCCATCCTCGCAAACGCGCATCGCCGAGGACCTCGCCGGAAAAACGTGCTGGAGCTCCGTCGCCGTCTCACCGGAAAATAACCGGAAAGTTCACCGATAATTTCACCGCCAAGAAAAGCTTCACAATGCCGAAAGTCCCCTCGGAACCCGCACCCCGGAATGGAGCAACGCCGATTACACCGTGATCGGAGGTAAAACCCTTGAACCCGATCAATTTTCTCCGAAAGTGGTTGATATGCTTAAACACCAAGGGCTTTGGATACTATCTCACCATCAAGGGGGATACGTACCCCGAATTGTGAAAGAATTCTATCAACATCTTGTAGCCACCAAACGAGGTGATAAACTAGAAATCACCACCAAAGTCCGCGCAAGGAATTATACTTTCCGAAGGCCGTTTGCCAAGCTCTTGAAATTGACCACCACGGGTGTGTCAAACAACGACCGGAAAGGGTGGATTGATACCCAAAACACGGGTACAAGGACTATCTCGGGTACCTACTCGGAAAGAGACGGATTCACCGCGGCCACACGACCGAATAGGAAGTGGCTATCGCGAGCAAAAGATATTGTTTATGATTGTAACCGATAGCCTCTTGCCCAAACACAATAAGAGCAAGGACGTGGAGAACCTAGAATGCGCCTTCGCCTATCTCTTGAAACATAAAATCAAGTTCAACCTCGGCACTCATGCTAAAACACATGGAGTTTTGCAAAACAAAAATCGACTTAGCCTACCCTACGGATGATCCTAAGCTGGATCATGAGAAGAAGGGTAGACCTAAGCCACACCGAGTTAAGACCGCAACGGCATGGTCTTTAACGCCAAAAACCTCCGCCGCAACGACATCTACACACCGAAGGGGGACATTACCTGCACCTCGAAGAAATTTTTGTTCCAGAAAACCCGAGGAGGAACGAAGAGAACTTGGGTCGACTCAGATTACGAGCATCTCCAACAAGAAGCTTCAAACGGGCAATTCAAGATCTGTGGAAGCCTGAGAGTTAAAGATATCGAAAGAGGCAATGTCAAAGGTGTAGGAGAATGTAGAGGATGACGGTAGCTTCCATTCGGTCGGTTTCACACGTCAAAACCACAGGATCTGAATGGGAAGGCGCCATACAAAGGAAGAGTAGGCAACACACAGAACGGATTGATAACAGATATTTGCCTTGATGGAAAATCATCGTCTACGATCGCAATACCTCTAGACATGAACGCATCCAAACCGGCTATCACACAAAAGCTTACGACATTATATTGGAGTAGAGAAAGATTCATACGTCGGCATTTTCTGCGCAGTTCTATACGACAACCCCGCATATGACCAGATGGTGACGGCAATTGAGGCAACCTATTAGGGACTCTCAGGTAGAGGAATCCGATGAGTTCTGGGATTTCTCAGATCGTTCTCTAATCTTTCTCTTATCACAACACACAAAAGTCCAGTCTGACCACAGTAAGACAAACGGGGCCACATCCTAACCGGAGACCAATGATGCCGGTTCCAAGGGTGAACAGAATGATCACACATCGGCTCTGGGGGAGCGAAGCCCAGTTGTTGACGGGGGGGGGGGGGGCGGGGGAGAGGTGTAACACCCCGTGGTTACGATCCCTATAAAACGCAATAATAACTTTTAGGGAGAGGGCCCACCATATTCCGTTGGGCCCCACCCCTAAAACCGTAACCGCCGCCGCGCGAAGTCGTGTTGCAAAAAGAAATTCCAAGCAAAATCTCTAAGGAGAAAGCTCACCTACACCGCCACACAAATGAAGATTCAAGACTTACGTTATCTGTAGAAAGCTACACACTGGTTGTATGTGTGTATCCAAAAGGGTACAGATTTAATAACTTAGTCCAATTTCTGTTATATAGGAGTGGGGGGATATATCGCCTATGGTGCGAAACCCATAGACAGACAACACAAGCATCAACTTTCTCGCAGACCCATGCCACATACTTGGGGGGAGAGAGGTTCCATATATCATTACTGTCCCTCAGCGATAAGAGAGCAGAGAAAATACAATGCATGCGACGCATATGAAACAGCTCTTAAATGATAACGCACCCGGGCCCTGGCCAAAGAGTAAAAAGGCGCTTAATGAATGTGGCTTAACCGAGAAGGTCGTTGCATACGACAGACAAACCATTTCATTTGCGGCGAATGCCAGCACTACTATATTATGATTGGACACAGGACCTCTACGGTATTGATGTGTATATAAATATTTGTGATGACTGTATAGTTGTTAATATGGTTGGTATAGTTTATAATTCCATGGAGCTTAGTTGCAGAATCGCGATTCCTTATGATGCATAGCATCACTAATCCGGTTTTGACTTCACTCTAAGAATCTCTTGCGATATCCAGTCGATACGATCAATTCGACACCTATGTGGGATGTTTTCCATTAAAGGTAGATTCCACGTTTTATAAAGAAGATGCCTTCAATTCTGAAAGATTCGTAAATTATAGTTTCCCTATGCAGGATATATACAAGTTCATTCTCTGATATCGAATCCTATCGAGAATCCTTTAGCGGAAGACGAGATTGTATATATCATCTTCGTCCTCATAGGCATCGATGTGATTAGGGAAAGTGATTAGAACCCCTAAGGTTTGTATTCGTGTGATCATGGTTTCTTTGTGTATGAGTCGAGGTGGAAGTAGAGACTTCCTAAACGTATAATCACCTGATACTTTTGAATGTGTCTCAATTTTAAATTGATCCTTACGTTGTTACGTGAATAAATTGTTTATATTGTATATGGCATGTTTTTATTCGTGAAGAAAATGTCTAGAGAAAAGCCTTTATTGATAAGAGAAATATGAGGGTCGTTACTAACGTTTATGTGTTTTAGGATTTTGATTCTATTATGTTTAGTTGGTAATTTATCTCCCATTCTTGCCGTTTTCTTATACCATCCTCCTGTGTGCAAGGCAGCTTCGCCTTTGTCCGTCGAAAGGACCGCGGAGGTGAGGCGCTTTATCTAAGATTAAAGAATCTGTTGGGGCTCTTAGTTGAGAGCACAGTATTAGATGAGGAACTCTTGCCACTTATCACACTCACATTAAACTCCCATTCTCGAATAACAACCTATGTCTATATTATAAGCCATAAAACGGACCGGCAGCGCGGAACTGTCCGCAGTATCAGGCAGTAACACATAGAGTGCGAATTGAACCATTCGAGAAGAGGCTATCATAGTCCTCGGGTGTCAACTACGTATAGCCTGCGAGTTATCACCCGATCTCAATTCTCACCCTAAAACCACAGCCTTCTTGCGGACTTAAGGTATTTTGTCCAAATCTACGCTCTTTCGCGTTCAAAGGCTTCGTGAGCACATACCCGCCCTTATTTGCTCGATAGCTTGGTTTCTCTCGTAGGACTCTATATTCCCACGACTCGGTTTTGCTTCGGCTTCAACGTGATCCCTTGCATGAAGACATCGGATCGGTCGAAATGTCGATGTGTCTTGGTTCGTCGCGAGGTGACAGCAAGGGGAAGCCCCTCCCGGCAGATTTGATAATCGGCGTGATATGAGCGACGTTGCCCTAAAGTATCTATCCACAATAAATACTATATCGGTCCATCACGAATTTTTGGGGGATACTCGTTTTAAACATCCTTTTCAATCTTGTTGCTGTCACGTTCCACAAAGATCTTGCGGCACAGGGTACCAACTTCCGCGCAGCAATATATTCGTGGAGGTCGGCGTTCGGCGGTACTAGTTCTCACGATTGATATCTTTTGCTTTTGTGCTGATACGCAAACCTCGAAAGTACTAATGCCTTTCCGCGCCCCAAACTAGGCTAGCATGTCTCACGGGAAGATGCTTTTCTTTGTCTATTTTTGCATTTCCTGCCCAGGATTCGCATCTGAAACCCCTTCCGTTATGAGGTAATGCGGTGTACCTTTATAGGAATACCAGGACAATCCAACATATTGATTAGAAACGCTCGCTTGACAATATTCAGAGTATCGTATGATTATTCTTTTTGTCTTGTCTTAGTTATGGGTAGAGGTGGCTATTCTTATAGGGATTTTGCCTTGTGTTAATCTGATACACTCCCACCGCATTATTCTCCCTGCCGGCTCTGCTTGCAGTAATGATATAGAAAGACGACAACCTAGTAGTTTCAACAATTGGTGGGTCCCTCCTATAATGTTTTTCGATCGACTATCTGCTTTCCCCTAATCTTTCATCTTTGTGTGCAGATCCCAGTTTCGTTCGATCAAATGGCTATATCACGGGCAGTTGGAGTGTTGAGGAACCATATCTGACTGTTAATCAGCCGGGTTGCGACTCTCGTACTATAAAGGTTTATTGCGTCTGACTCTTAACCGTGCAACCTGGGGCTGTTGCGTGCGCTGCCGCCCGTTTTGGTTGCGATTCAAGTATGGCGGCAGCTAGTCCTTCAGCGATGACGCCTTGCTGGGTCTGCCATGTTCCCTTGTCCTGCGGTTGTTTCTCAAATAGGGCACCGCTGCGGGCTACAATGCTTTTGGTGTGGCGCCGGTCCTTCTTCTACCCGGCCACACTTAACCTGCCACTGATACATATCTGCATTGTGCTCACGCCAAAACTCGTCGAGAACCTTTCTTTTGAAGCGACTACCGCATTGTCTTGATGACACTTTTCATTAACGCAATTGTAGCTAACACACGATTCAGGAGACACCCCCGCGACTTCCACATTGTATGCTGAACTCATATATAGGACGTACGACAGCAGCAGTCGGTCCTGACTGCATGGCTGTTTTCTAGAGCAGTTAATTAAACACCCAACAGTCTGACGCCGTTACACGCAGCCCAATATATATCTACCTTAAAGAATAACCTTACATCCGATCTACGATACAATCCTAATAGGGGTCGTTCTGAATCACTTTGCTTAGTATGGCCTCAAACAAGAGGCATGCAATTCGGTCTGTCAATAGATATGAATCTAAATAGTCGATAAGGGTATGATGAGTTATTTCATCTATAAAGGCAGATCAATGTCAGAACATGTTTGGAACAATTCACATTCTATTACTTATAGTTGAAGCGATTTGTATTATGTATGGAAATTATTTGGCAGATCGTATGGCTGACGACTCCAGCATTATCATGCCACTCTACCCACGAATGTCGTCACGAATACATGACCTACAGGCAAATGTGTAGTACAGCTGTTGCTCGTCTCTATCAGATCCCAAGTATCATCCATGATCACAGAAATGTCGCTTCTATGGTATAATTCCATGTCTCAAACACAAGCATTTTAGAGTGATACGTATAGAGTATCAGTCGATACTACATTCAATTTCGCTCAAGAAATAGCGGATGCTTATTCCGATATTAATATATGGGGACAATCCTAAAGATGAGTGATACTTCTAAATGCTTATGGATGTAAAGAGTGAGCAGAATAACTTCGTGTGTGAGCGAGTGGACTCATTACGTCATTCTTAGCCCCGGTATCTGTTAAACATTGCCTTGGCTATGAAGGGTCTTTTTCTTATATAATCTTGTTCTCGGCATGTGCGAACGACATGTAGACTACTGTTTATAAGGAGTGCCTGCGGAACTCTCTTTGCATGTGTGGGGTGGGTGTATGAGGATATAGAATTATGTCCAGGTGTGGGTTCTCATTCGGCTGTTTTGTCCCTCCTATGTCCGCCGTGCCACATTATGTAGATTGCTTAGGATTAATACTCTAGGAGTGCCGTACTGGATATTTGCGAAGGATCTGGTTAGATGAATGCTAGCCTAGGTGCATGCTCTGATGCGTGCCCTGCTCTAGGCTTACCAAATTACTCAATCCTCCCTCTGTTTAGGCCGGTCTAGGGTTACTGAGTCGTGTAGTTGTGTGTGTTCTGGTGGGTTCCATGTTACCTGGGACTATGGTGAGGGTCACTCACCTGTACATTTTATAATTATTTATAAATATTGATGTTACGTGCATCCGTAAGCCGGTTTGTACCATAGTCCGAACGCGGGCTAGACACTATCCCCCTCCCCCCAGACCTCCTCCGCACCCCGTGTTACGCATTACCTCAATGGGCTCGTCCGAAAGTCCGCCGATGTGTCGACCTAATCTGCGCTTACCTATCCCACGTCTGGAGGGCAGTACGTTGTCCGCGACAGGTGCGAAAGTTCGTCTGACATCCCGGTTATTGATAAGCGCGATGTGGCACACCACCACTTTAGTCATACGTATGAGCTAGTGGATAGACGGACTTGGTGGTCTATAGTGAGTAGTATAGGTTTAGCCGCAATTGTACCCCTGTCATTTTTAAAGAATTTTAATAAAGGGAGTGCTGCGGTGCGTCGTTAGGTCTGGATATTAGAAAATTGTGTCTACCTCGGGCATGTGTGTCCGTACGTCCCCTACTACCGGAACTGGCCGACTGCCCACCCACCCTGACGGGATCACCTGACACCAAGGTGCGCGCTTATCAACAATTGCTGCACAACGCGCCACATGTCTAAACCCTTAGAAATTTTTTAGAAAAAGTCACCGCCGAGAGCCACCTCGACTGAGGGACTCGGGCGCATGAATGTTTTTTTAGTAACAAGACTACGGTCGAGAGCCACCTTGACTGGGGGCTCGAGCAAGTCAAGGAGGGCTCGTAGAAAGGGCCGTTTGGTACGAAATACGAATCCAAAGCGTTAGCTGCAGAGTTTGGCTGACACGCCATAGTCACGGAGTCGGGCCAACATATAATAGTCATAGGTTGGCCAACACGCGATGGGCGCAGAGTTGACCGACACGTGATCAGTGAAGGATCAATCAGTAGGCCGAATGGGGTTCACCTGCAAATCCCAGGGGTAGCTCAGGCAAGATCCACTCACATCACTAGAGAAAAAAAAAAGAGAGAGAGAAATGCTAGGGTCTGGAACCTTAGAAAATTTTAAGAAAAGTCACAGCCTAGAGTCGCCTCGACTGAGAGACTCGGGCAAGTAAAGAAACAAACCAAGGTTCAAACCCTTAGAATTTCTGAGAAAAAAAGATATAGCCAAGAGTCGCCTCGACTGAGGGACTCGGGCGAGTAAAGAAAGAAACCAGGGTCCAAACCCTTAGAAGTTTATGAGAAAGAAAAGCTATAGCCGAGAGTTGCCTCGACTGAGGGACTCGGGCGAGTATAGAAAGAAACCAGGGTCCAAACCCTTAGAAGTTTCTGAGAAAGAAAAGGTACAGCCGAGAGTCGCCTCGACTGAGGGACTCGAGCGAGTAAAGAAAGAAACCAGGTCAAACCCTTAGAAGTTTCACAACCGAGAACGCCTCGACTGAGGGACTCGAGCGAGTCGCAGAAAACTCAGAGGGCATCCCCGATAAAGGACTCGCGCATGGGGCGGACGGGTCATAACCCTTAGAAGTTTGGAAATTAAGAAGGAAGGGGCATTCGAGTAAATAAAGACAAATCAGACGACAATCGAAAACGCGTTCTTATATAAGCAAGTCCCAAAAGGGGGCGGACACCCCATTACAAAAAAAAAAAAAAAAGAAAGAAAGGAAAACAGATAAAAGCTATTAAGTAGAGGTGGACCGACAACGGCATGGTCAGGGCCTTCAGTTTTCTCACCCACCGATGGTCCAGTAGGGAGAGTGGAAGAAGGGCCCTTTAATTGAGGAAGCGCCTCGCTGGTCGACTGCTCCTCCTGACCAATGGATTCGTCCACTGGCAAAGCCGTACTGGCGACCTCAGTGATAGCTTGAGGCCTGTGCAATTTGAGGGGTGTCGGCTTCAGTAGTCGCGGGCCCTTGATGATAAGCTACGCGTAGCTCTAGATCCCAACCCTCAAGAGTAAAGGAAGAGTCGCGAGCCAGCAAAGCGTCATAGAGCTTGTGCTGAGCATCACTGTTGCCGAGGAGATAGTCACGCTCGCCCAGCTTGACCAGGTAGTCGTCGCCCGCAGGGGTCGTCAGCTACTTCTTCCCGAGCTCTTCCAGGTGGGCATGTGCTTCAGCGAGGGAATCCACCTTGAACGTAGTCGAACACGACATCATCCACCATCTTCTTCTCTTCCTCGAGAAGCTGAGTCAGATTGGAGATTTCATCCGACTACTCTCCCTTCTCCTTCAGAAATGCCTCCTTGTCTTTAGAGAAAGCGTCTTAGTCTTGCACTCGACCCTCAGGCTCTTGGAGGATTCGGGAGTGAAGGGCTACGGCGCCGGACTTCAGAGTTTGTATCCGTTTCCTAGTTCCCAGCTGGAAGGAAATTATTCTAAAAAGAAGGAAGAAATGTCAGAAGTGCTATATGGAAAGATCAAAAGAAGAAGTTCATAAGATCGTCTTACACGGTAGAAGTGAAGAATGGAGCCTTCAAGAAGCGTTCCTCTAAGAGGCTTGGCGGTTGACTTAGCGTATTGGGGGGAAAATCCAGTCTCTGCCAGGACTTAACGGAAAAAGCTTCCTTCCATATCTACGATGGGGGTGACATCAAACAACCCCAACGAATCTTCTTTAGGGGAGGAGTGTAACACCCCAGATTTTTAAGACTTTAAAACTTATATAACAAGGGTGATATCACAATTAAATTCCCAAAGTGTAACATAGTGTATGGTGCTATGACCACACCTGGGCTAGAGAAACCCAAAGTGCACAGGGCAGTCTAGCTTACTATCTCCGAAATGTTTAAATTGCATAACATGGGGCACGCAGGCCGAAAGGGAAAACTACACTACGTCTAAGTCCAGCTCATAGCGCGCCTCCAGTGCTCTAATCCTCAAGCTGCCTGAAAGCCAAAATATATATGTTTTAGCGAATAGATGCTGGTAACCCACTCCAAACGTGTTAAATACAATACATATAGCAATATATATAGACTATAACGAAACCATTTGTGCATGAAGATATATTCCTACGAACTCTAGCTTTAAACCGGGAATGACTCGACAGATAAGGCTAGCACAGCAACAGTTATAACAAGCGTATGCAGTTCACAATAGATAAGGCAGATAAGGCAAGCATAATACAATAACCCAACATAAAGTCCCAACAACAATCCCATAGTCACATCCCCCAAGATACTCATAATCCAACTCATCCATAACACAACACATAGCACACTTTGTTGCGCCACAGGACCAATCGCATGCCCATACATGAGGGTCAGCGCATATAGCTCTGACACGGCCCCGCAGCACCCTGCCCCGTATCGCAACACGGAGGGGTCGATCGCAACCGACCGATGAACCGCAGCTCATCATAGTGTTTGATCGCAACAAACAGTGGAACCGCAGCCAAGAGAATGTCATCTGACCGCAGCCAGGAAAGAGGACGAACCGCAGCTCGTATAGAAACGTTTGATCGCAACCAAACGGTGGACCGCAGCCCAAGAATACCAATCTGACCGCAGCCAGCTTCTGAACCGCAGCTCAGGATAACCAATCCGATCGCAACCGAATTGGGGTAACACCACACACAACACATAGCAAGCACATGCAACCCCACATTACACATTGGGAAGGGGAATAAACGTATAAAACCTATGCGTGATCCATCACATACTAAGAATAGTCCTAAGGGTTCATATTCTTCCACCTAGGTCAACGGGATACCAATTCAACTAGCATGCAATATAAGACTCATAAACCTACGAACGGTACCCGAAACATCAAACTAGACATAGGCACGATAAACGGGGTCCGTTGGGACACCACGGGGATCGGGGAAACATCAAACGGGGAAGCCGGGGTCCCGGTGGGAAAATTCCAGCGGGTAGCCCGGTGGGTGGGGGGCCACCCGCCGGCTGCCCGCCGGAACACTGTTCCGGGCAGCGGGTTGCCGGCGGGCAGCTGCCGCCGCCGGCTGCCCGCTGCCGGGCCGGCGTGGGTAGGTGGCGGGTCCCCTACCCACCTACCCCCCACTGACTCTTTTCATCACTTTCGCCCCGGGAACCATGTGGAACCCGAAACCATGCTTAGACACTTTACAACGCAATTAACGGAACACGTAGACAATTAACGGATCAAATACGAGAAACGAACGACACAACCTATCATGCTTTTCTAACATAATCAACACCCAAACATGCGATTTCCACCCGATAATCCAAGAATAAATCATACGTACAACCTAGGGTTCTAATCACTTTTATGTTAACAAGAATACGATTCGTCTTCTAATTGCAAGATTCGGTAAGAACAACACATAATCATCAAGGATCCAATTAATCATCAAGAACATCATAACAACACATAATCATCAAGAATACCAATTAATCATCAAGAACATCATAATTATCAAGAAACTTCCCAATATCAAGATTATCAAGATTCCCCATGGAATCATCAATCAACATCAATAATAATCACCATAATTTCGCCATTCACAATAATATGGGGAAACCCTAAGGGAAATCATAACTATGAAAATAGGTTTTGTTGAGACATGGGTTACCTCTTAGCCTTAATTAATTCCTTGGCTATGAAGGATCTTTCTTTAAGCTTTCTTGATTTCTTGATTTCTCCTAGGGAATTCTTGGAACTCTTTGGGTGGTGAGAGATTATTGTGGTGGGA
>VALG01015376.1:0-12369 GCA_009835305.1 Ipomoea purpurea | reverse complement strand
ACTTTATTTAGTCCGTTTAAAGCAATAAACTGCATTTGGGTGGTTTGGTTTTGTCTTCTGAGCTATGTTAATGTAATTTGAAGAGATTTGATTCAAACTTGATGTTGTTGATACCATTTACAATGGACAAGGGGACTGTTTTAATTTAAAAAAGTAAAAAAAAAAAAGATTTCCAGATTGATGTTATTTTTAAATCAATTAATAGGTTCGTTAATGTTAATTTTTTTGGGTAATCCAGGGGTTAAAAAATTAAATTGAGAGATACAAAAACATAATTAATAATTATGCTGTATGATAATTCTTATGTAATTGTGGTATATAATATAATTATTGCAGTATGGTGATAAATAGATTTTATTAATTGAAAGTAGAGTACCAATATGTTACTTGTATCTATACTATATTTAAATGTGATTTAGAATTAAACATCACAATGTAGGTGAGGCCCTAGTCTGATGGTCATAGACAATTGTTTGGTACCTATGTATAGCATTAGAGTGTTTTCCCCAATACATGGTCCCGCTTCGACTATGTGTTATTCTCAATTTTGGCAATTTTTCAACTTCAACTGCACCCTAATGTGTCAAATTGACTTTTAAAAACCTACCTAAATTGGTCCTTCCCCGTTTTACATTTTGGGTTAAACACCCGTTAAATTGGTATTTGGTTCTATTCCACCCCCAATTTGACATTTTGTTCATCAACATCGTGAATGATGGAGCCTTTGATTTTTAGGAAGGTGGGGGTTCAAAGCTTCCAGGTCGCTCATTCTGGAGAATCCATTCCATGGTCGCCAAAGGTACACTTTGACCTGGTGGTTCAAAGCTTCCAGGGCGGGTTTGGGAGGATGGAGCAATTGTGGAGGACGATGTCCGACTTCGTTGTGCTCCCCTTCTCCCTTTGGGCAGTCACCATGCAGCCTGGTCTCCCAAAATATCTTTGATAACGAAGGTTTTGGATATAGAAAAACGGCATGCACACCTCTCTAACCCTTTGTGATTCCTGAACCTGCAAGGCAGCCTAGTTTGCAGAGACCCACTCTCTGTCTACAGATCGTATTGGACCCACTACCGTCTAAATCACGATACTCCCATACGCAATACTTCGATACTCCTTAGCCGTGCACGAGCTAAGAAAACCAGTTTAGTGGGTAGAAACTCTCGAACTTTCACCGTTGCTGGGGGGGGCCTTCAACGCACTAGCTACCAGAGCTCTCTATGGGGAAGATAAGAGAGGTTTGGGAAAAACTGGAAAGGATGGCAGTTTTAGGGTAGTTTTGGCCTGAAAATTGTATGCTTACATGCCATTTGTTCTCTATTTTGTTTCATTGTGTCTTTATATTTGATAATACATTGGGCCATGGGGTAATATTGTAACCTTTTCAAAATTATTCTCTTCTAATCTTACAATGTTTAACCCTGAGGTTTGTGTTCTGCGTATTTGTTCAAGATGAAAGCCTTCTTCAGCTGTTTATCTCTCTTGCATAATGTAACAAAACAGTATAATCATTCACTTAGAAAATATTTTTCTTTTCTATCCATGTTTTACAAGCTGTAATGGGAATTACAAAAAGGAAATAAAAAGAGGATTCCATTTCTTTTGCATCAGAATAAGGTGTAGCAAAGCAGGGAAAGGGAGAAAAAGAAAAAATAAAAACAAAAAGAAGAAGAAAACAGTAAGCATGATTGAATTTCGAGTACCTTATATTGAGGGACGGGAGCACGATTGGTTGGTGCGGGGGGGGCCAAATGCAACAATTGAGAGAAATAAAGTAAAATATCATTGTTTCATAATATATAATATTACAATATTCTATTCATTTAAATATTCCTAAAATACATCATTATATTACAAATCTACTAAAATTTAGCACACGTCTTTCTTGCATGTCAGCGAAGAATCATGCTATAGTTTAATTATACTAAATTGTTTCGCGATTTGTTTTCTCAAATGTATACCTAACAAATAATCATTAAGAAAATCTCATCGTTCAAGTTCGCATCCTTGTTACGAAGTGTAGTCTTTACTATATTGCATGGGTAGAAAAAGATCGTTAGTTGTACATACCGGAAGTCTGAGAATAAAACGGTTACTACTCTAAACACAAACGATAGATGTTCGATTTTTTTGTTTTCCAACCCCATACATGCATTGGCATAGATCAGAAATACTTTCTAGTGTTCTGAAATCATGAAGTTGTTGCACATGTTCAAATGTTCAAGTTGTGTTCTCAATTGTAAATCTCATAATCTTCAAAGTCTTGATGGTAAAACTTCTTGGCAACTTGCAAACGTCATCAATTCTGAATGATCAAGAGGCCGTGAGTCATCCAGTCCACAAGGAATCACCATTCACCAAAGAACAAACATACCATTTCTTAAAATATGGGTAATTCACATATATAACATTGTCAAACCCCTTTAAACAAATTTAAATCAAAAGTGTGGATTCATAAGGAGAAAAAATCATAAATTTTAGAAATGAATCTGGAAAACAAAAAAAAAAAAAAGAATAAGAATATGTATAACCCATATTCTTTGCTTATACGTATTTCAAGAAGAAGAGATTTTGAGCATGTTAGATAATATGTGATTGTGTATGTTCAAGGAGAAGAAATCATATTTTTAGCAATGGTTAGTTGCAAATCAAATAAGATTTTTTTGAAATCTTAGTCTGAAATCATTTTTGTTTAGAGAGTGCCAGATACTACTGTGGTAGGGATTGCTATGCCGGTGGAACGGTGTCCACTTGCAAGTCGTGGGACTACGATTCCTCACTATTCATAATTAGTGAATTCTATGTCCCATTAATTTTATTAAGTTTATGTTCATAATTTGGACTTCATATTTCACAATTATTAACTCTGTATATTTCACAAATTTGTACAAAATTTATGTTACATAATCACCCGAGTCATGCTTATCGATTCATTAATATTTGCCTAACTTTATATTCACGCAATTATGAATAGGGTTTTTGAAAACCGTCTGTGCCACCTTACAACGTGGACACCGGTCTTCACAGCATCTAATTTGCCGACTTTTGTAAGGCTTGGGACTAAACAAACATAAATATACATTTTAATGAACTTTTTCTCGCGGGGAAGGGGGGCAAGCGGCCCCCATCAAGCTCCTGTAATTACCATCTCCTTCTAATCTGTCCTATGCCCCTAATTAGTATTAATTATTTTAAAAATTTTTTTTTTTTTTTGGACGGCGCAGTGGGGGGGTGGGGGCGGGCGCCTAGTAGTGGATCATGTCTGTCTCCCGCTCCCTGCCTATTGCATATTAAGCTGCTTAGCAGGGACGTGCATGCCAGGCATATTTGGTTGGCCCTGGTGCGGGGCGGCCAATCACTGAATTTCAGAGCAATTAATTAAAACATTGTTTCGAATACTCTATAGTACGCGTATATAACTTTAGTACGTATAATTATTATATAGGTATATAGTGGTACTTACTAATACTTATATCTTATATAAGTATATCATACATGAGTAGGTATATTGAGTACCAAGTATAGTATAATATACTATATAGAAAAATAAAACTTAAAATAACCGGAATATTTTTAATAGCTACATAATTTTACTATGATGTGACTACATTAATTGACCTCAATGAATGTGGATGAAAACTTGACGAAAATGGGAATCATTTCGCCGTACAACTGTGCAAAAATCTAAGGGGCGAATGATGATATTCATTATAAAATGAATGAGAATGGACGGTCAAAATTGGAGTGTAATAGCATCCACAGCTAGGAATGAGTATGAAAGTGAGTTGTTGTTGTTTGTTAATAAGTTCTAGAATCGAACAACTATAGGTTTGAATACCTCATTAATTGAAAAAACTCATACCCAAATAAAATAAGGTTTCATTCCCTATTCATTCCTCAAAGCAACATTAGTAATCATTCCATTCACCCTTATATCCATAAACATGTAAATACTTTTCACCAAAAACTCTTTACCACCATTACCAATATTGATACCATTCCGATTCCGATCCCATGTGGAACAAACCACACCCTAATATTACTTTTTTTTTTATTTATTTTATAGTAGTTTTTCTTATTTTTTGCATTGATTTGTGTGTGTTTATATTATTTTGGAAAAAGGGTCAAATAGGCCCTAAACATTATCGATCAAAAGTCAATTAAACCCATTACTTATCAATGTACATTAAGTCCATTACTATTATTTTAGATCGATGAGGCCTAAAACCGAATGGTGCACCGTATAATTACAGTCATAATTAGAGTTTCGGCGTAAGCCTATCGACAAGATTAGTTGACCTATATTCGCATTCCCAGTATCAATTTTACATTTAGTATCTTAAATTTAAATGTAATAAAATATTCAGGGTGTGATTGGTTCGCTATCTATAGGCGATCGGAGATTGAGTACATGCATGATATAGACAAAGATACACATTGGTATTGTAATGAGTTTGTAAAAATATTTAAACATATCTTGCGTAGTAGGTGGAATGGAGAATGGTAATAACTTAGTTAGTGTGAGAATGAATAACAGGATGAAACATTTATTTTATGGTGGTATTGTTTTTCAATGTGTGATTCTGTAAGGAAGAGAACGTGCACACCATATGTGTATCTTTATAACAAATACTATCAATGCCAAACAATTAACCAATCACTTGCTTACATACCCATTATCCTTATGGGCAAACCATCAACTAAACACACCCTCAAATTACCATTCCAAAATCTACTTTATATAAAATGTTTATGCCTATTTTTGATGATATTCTCTTATGCGTTTTTTAATGTTAATTTTTATTTTTTTCAAAATGAGCCACAACTACTTATTATCGGGACCAATTGATTTGACTTTATTAACTTATATATCAAGTACATCATCTACCAGGACTATGTGGTCTAATGGTATCCGGGTTGAATTTCTATTTGGAAGATTATGAGTTCAAGCCTCAGTGGAGGCGCTATTGGTTCTCTGTATTTCAGTAGGTTGAGAAATTATATGAACACATACTACAATGTAATAAGGCTAGTAACATTCAAAAAAAAAAAAAAAAAGTACACCATCTATCGTAACCTATTTGGAGAAATCCTCAAGTAGGGACGGATTAAGAAATTTTTTCCAGTAAAGGTGAAACATTAAAACAACAGAGGTAATTTTTTTTAAAAAAAATTACTTAAGAAATATAGTTGTAAATATTGTTCGATATGGATAAAAAAAAAAACACATCGAAACTTTATAAAAAATTCATAACAAAATATGAAACATAATTAATTTAATAAAATAATTTGAATAGAAAATGCATTATAAATCATATGTGTGTATTAAATATTAAAAAAGCTATTAAAAACGTTACTGTGTTGAAGTCATAGGGAAGGAGTAAAAAAAACTGTAAAACTATGTCGATTACTTCACCCGTAGAAATTTAATTTCTCTGCCCCAAAAACCTAGATGCTTATTAATGATCTTTGGCCCAGTGGACTATTGGCATGCTAAGATGAGGCAAATTATATCATGCACCGCGCGTCTTTTTTTTTTTTTTTAAATGAAAATAAACAGCGTTTGTTTTCCGTCGTTTCGCACCCTTTTGCAAAAAGTAACTTTGTTATTCAGTGTCATTTTGTATACACTGCGCAGTTTCAGTTCAACACAACGTAACTACAGTTTTATTTCGATATAACTATAGTTTCATTCGATATTTATAGACTCAAATATGTGAAAATGTTATTTAATTTTATTTTATATACACTATAATTTCATTAAAACACAACTACATGATCATTTGATATATAATTACAGCTTCATTGTACAATATACACTCAAATATGTGAAATGTTATTCAGTTTCATTTTATATACACTGCAATTTCATTTCACTATAACTACAGTATCATTTTTGATATAACTGCAATGTCGGTTTAGATATACTGTATGTAGTGTCAGTTGATGTTTAATACACCAAACAAGCGGACCCCGTTAACTCTAACGGCGGGCCGTTTTTTTACTTAAAAAAACGACACCATTTTTTTACCGCGGTGCAGATATAACGACCCCTAAGATGATTTCTCATCACTCAGCTCTAACAATGTTTATTTCGACTCACCAAAAAAAAAAAAAAAAACAATGTTTATTACGATTCAAGAAAAATGTAGTTTATGTTGAATTCAAAATAAACATATTTTGTCATGATTGTTGGAAAATTTATAGTTTATTTTTTTATTTAATTATTTTTGTGGTGGTAAAAATGCGATATTTTCATCAAGATTAGTGACTATTAGTAAGTAAAAATAATATCAATTGATAATGATAGTTGACAGGATAATATGGCTGGCATTCGACCTGAATCATAAGTCGGCATCTGACCCAGCATCACATGGGAACCCAACGGGCAGAACTCCAACGGTTAGGAATTTCAACAGGTGTCACCTTTACTGTCATTGAAGTCAGCATTTAAGCCCCCATTGATGAGAGAGAATTAAAGGCTTAGGCTCCCCATTTATATCTCATGTTGTTACCGTTAGGACTCTAGTATAAATGGGGCCCTCCTCAGCTAACAAAGGACACACTTGTATTTTCTATACTAAAACTAAGACAATACAACTATTGTTACAATCCGTTATTCTAATATTATTATTACCGGTAACATATATACCATCACTGGTGCTTTCATTGAAGAGCCTAAGTCCAACATTCAAGCAGGCGACGACACGCACAACTCATTCCTCTTTCAACAGCAAGCTTGAAAGGATGGTGTCCCGTAGCTCCCACGGTTCCCGCAACGTGAACAATGGCAATGCCTCAGGTGACCTCCGGGACCAACTCACCAACAATCGCGGAGGGGACTCAGAGAACAGCTCAACAACGGAGGCCAGGGACCTTCGTAGACCCAAACTCACAATGAGGGGACATTCGAAGACCAACAACATGAGGGACCTCGAGACCAACTCAACAATGGAGGGGCTGAACCAAGTCCGTGAACCTCCACAGGCGAACCATTCAACAGCAGTGACGGCGGCACTAAATCGGTGCTGTGGGGACTCAAGGCCAAGTGGTCCCGCCGCGACCTCAGGAAAATAGAGGGTAGAATCCCGCGGAGGGTGGATGCCTAGGATGCAACCCGTGCAGCGAGGACGCAGGCCGTCCGCACCAGGACAAGGGGTCCAGGGGAGGGCACCCAAAGAGAAGTGGACCGGCCAGACGGCAACCTGGACCCTCCCGCTCTGCCCTGGAACGGTTAGAACACGGGGCCCCGCTCGGCAAAGGCCAGAGTCACGTGCCAAGGGGTCCTCCGCTAGAGGCCCTCGCCGACACGAGGAAAGAGAAGCGGAAAGGTCGCCCAAAGGAAGGATAGGCGAGTGCCGACACGATGACGAGTCGACCCTGCGTCGACACTCCGGATGAGCGATGCTTCACTGAAACCGGCCCGTCGGCACTCCGGCGGAGCGACGCGTCGATGAGCCGGCTCCGCGTCGGCACTCAGCGGGCGAGCGACGCGCTGACGAGCGGGTTCCAACGACACTTGGATGGACGAAACGTCGAGGAACCAGCTCCGCGTCGACACTCAGATGGACGACACGTCGATGAACTAGCTCCACGCCGACACATAGAGGAGCAAACAGTCGGCCCCCGTGCCGGCACCTTGACGAGTCGGTCCTGGTCGAGAGGCTGCAGAGAAAGGATCGAGGAGTTAGCAAGAAGGGTGGAGGCAGGCGAGCAGTCGCCGGAACCCGAGGTGCGGATGGCAGAACCGTTCTTCCCAAGCATCATGGACGTACCTCTGCCGAGGGACTTCAGGTTACCCGCCATCAAGGCGTACACGGGAGCCACTGACCCACGTGTCCACATGACGAGGTACAAGGCTGCTATGGTAATGATCGGGGCAGGGACTCCATCATGTGCCGAGCATTCTTGTCCACCCTGGACGGAACGGCCCAAGACTGGTTCAACACCATCCCGGACGGGTCGATCCAAAACTTTGGGAGTTGTCCAAAAGCTTCCTGACATACTTCTCTGGTAGCATACAACGTAAGAAACCCCTTCTCTTACCTCTGTGTAGTAAAGCAACATAGAGGCGAAAGCCTCAAAGACTTCCTGATCAAATGGAAAAAGGAAGTCAATAATGTCTACGACTTCGACTCCAAAGGCGGCGATCCCGATATTCGTCCATGCCTTGAGATCGGGGTATTTTCACAAGCGGCTGAATGCCCACCACTCACGTTCTTACGAAGATCTAATGAGGACGGCTAGCCGCTATGCCGAAGTAGTAGAGGACGTCGACAGGAAGAAAGAAGATGAGTAGGACGGCAGGAAAAATGGAAACCTGGGAAAGCTGGTCCCGCCAGCCAGACACCACGCTCGAACCACCCGGCCGCAAGGAAAGGCCGAGACCACGAACGGCCTCGTCTGATCCCCTTGTGTAACCTAACTCCTCTTGCCCATCCCGTCAATGTCATCTAAAACAGGCTGAGGAGATGGGAATAGTGGAGTTCCCACCAGAGTACATGAAGGTCTCCCCAAAAGGATACAAGCAAAGTACTGCAGGTTCCATAGGCAACCCGGGCACGACACGGATGAATGTAACGCTGAAGAGACAAATAGAAGAACTCATCCAGCAGGGCTACTTCCGACATTTTGTCAAGCGATCCAAGCAGCAGCAACAGCCGCAACACGATCATCAAAAAATCCACCAAAAAATGTCTTGAGGAAGGAGGATGGCGCCTGAGCCGTCACCTCGAACGCCAAGAAAAAGAGAACTGACCAGATATCTGAGCATGATGATAGTGAGAAGGAAACTGAGGTGGCGCCCAGACGACAAAAGAAGCACACCATACACTTTATCTAAGGTGGACCAGGGGCGACACACCACAGAAAGGAAGAAGTGGAGCAGACAGCTGTACGTGGGACAAGTGGTAAGTCTTCCCAAAGGAAGAAGCAGAGGCGGGAGGTCATCAACTTTCTTTGACGAGGACCTCCCGAGGGCCCCTTACCCATCGCGATGCACTAGTGATTAAGATGGACATCAATGATATGATCGTACATTGCATCTTGGTCGACACGGGAAGCTCGGGTAATGTGATGTATACGACGCCTTCACCAAGTTAGGGGCTACCTAGAGGACAAACTCAAAGAGTATCGAACTCATCTCTGGGTTTACTGGGGATTCGGTGGAGAACAGAAGGGTCGGTGACCCTGCCCGTGGAGATGGCACGAGCCCCAACATTCGCAAGCCGGACAATGGAGTTATCGTGGTAAGGACTCACCTGTGCGCACAACATCATATTGGGGAGCCAGCCATGGAGGACCTCAAGGCCATAGTATCGTGGAACCTTGTGTATGAAGTTCCTACTCCGAATGGGGATAGGGGTTCGTCAGAGGCGACCGGCACGAGCAACCGCAGTTGCTACGTGAAGGCATGCATAGAAGATTGGCAGTAAGGACCTACAACAAGCAGGAGTCCACACGATCGTGGAGAAAATTTTCAAAGAAGAAGAGCCTGGCCCGCACCCTAGCCCGTGTCAGAAACGGAAGATATAGTTCTGGATCCCTCCAGACCAGACCGAGTGGTGAAGATCAGCCAGGCTTAAGCTTCGGAGCTAAGGCCCAGAATAGTGGATGTATCCGCCGTTCCACCGGTGTTTGCATGGGGGCAGAGACATGCCGACATAGTACGAAACATCATAACCCACCAAACTCGTGGTCGACCTAGTGGAATAATCGGCGCATCAGCGAAAAAGTATATATCGGCCAGAACGAAGAGAGTATCGTGAAAAAAGGAGGTTGACCGCGTTGCTCACGTGGGCACATCAAGGAGATTTACATAACCCAACAGTGGCTGGGCAACGTAGTCTTGGCTCCCAAAGGATCAAATGTGGAGGATGTGTGTGGACTACACGACGTCCAACAGGGCATGCCCTATGGACCGTTTTTCCACTACCCAATATAGTCAATGTGGATGAGACGCAAGGATGTGACTTATGACTTCAAAATTGGACGCCTTCCGTGTGGTACCATCAGATATCCATGCACGAGGAGGACGCCGAGAAGACCGCCTTCACCACTCCCGAGGGGATATTCTACTACTTGGGTCATGCATTTTGGATTGAAGAATGTCGGGGCCACATACACTCGCAGTTGTGGCAAAGCTGTTCAATACGGTATTGGGACAAAACAATGGAAGCATACGTGAGGCATGATCGTCAAAAGTCTCAAAGGCCAACCTCCCATGTCGAGGAATCTCAGGAGGTATTTTCCATTATGAAGGAAATTTAATTTTGCGCTTGAACCCAAAAAAATGCACTTCGCCGTTGATTGGGGGCATATTTTTGGGCTTCATGGTCACTAGGAACGACATTGAGCCGAACCCAAGAAAGGTAAGGACTATCCTTGACACGGACTCCGCAGTCCATAAAAGGAAGTCCAGAAGACTCAACGGCGTCTGGCGGCCTTAGGCCGTTTTCTTTTCTATCTAAATCGACTGAACGATCCCTCCCCTTCTTCCAAATCTTGAAAAGAACAAAGGGTTCGAGTGGACGCCAGACTGTCAAAAGCATTTCTAGGAGTTGAAAAAATACTTGTTGTCCCCGCCCCATGCTTGCAAAGCTAGAGGTAGGTGAAGCCTTAATCTTGTACTTGGGCGTGCCATAAGGGTGCGATCAGCTCCGTATTGGTCAAAGAAGAAAGGAGGGACTAAACGTCCCATCTACTACGTAAGTAAAGCCCTTACACGATGTCGAGCTCTGATACAGTGTGTTGGGAAAACAGTATTCGTCATAGTCACTTCATCAAAAAGGTTGGCTCACTACTTCCAAGCTCACCCCATCAACGTACTCTCACATCAGCTGTTGGGGAGTTTCCTCCGGAATACTAATAGCTCCGCCAGGATGGCACGGTGGGCCATGCACCTCAGTCAGTTTGACATAGATTCAAACGCGAGGCCCGCCATCAAAGGCCAAGCACTTGCAGACTTTATAGTGGAGTGCACAGCTCCGGGAAGTGACGGACCAGGAAGAAACTGAAGATGGAGGGTGGTGGACCTTGTCCACAGACGGTTCTTCCAACAGCAAAGGTTGCGGCAGCGGCGTAGTGCTCGTCACTCCGAGGGATTCCACGCCTACTATGCCATCCGATTGCACTTCAAGTTATCTAACAATGAGGCGGAGTATGAGGCCCTCCTCAATGCATGCGGTTGGCGGCAGGCCTATGAGTTGAAAAGGTCCGAATTTGATGCGATTCCAAGCTGGTAGTCAGCCAGGTATCTGGGGGTATGAAGCCAACGAAGGAAGCATGCAGAAATACAAGACGCGGTGATGAGAACCTTGCGCGAGTTTGAGGGATATGAAATACACCAGGTACCAAGGGAGCAGAACCCGAACCGACATGTTCTCAAAACTAAGTACCGGAGTCCCAACCACATTAGGAAGATTGCTCGGCTAGAAGACCTCGAGACTTCAAGTATCGATGTTTCGTGGGTCTTCCTGTGCAGGCTAGGGAGCCATGTTGGATTGATCATATCAAGCGATACAAGGCAGATGGGGCCTTACCACAAGATGAGGCAGACGCAAAGGTAACAAAGTTACGGGCACCCAGCTACGTTGTCTCACGATAAGCTATACAAACGCTCCTACAATGACACGTTACTGAGGTGTTTAATACCCAGATGAAGCCAAGTTGGTGATGAAAGAAGTCCACAAGGGGGTATGCTCCGTGCACCAAGGGGTGTACACCATTGCATGGCGCATCATGTTACAAGGGTATTTTTGGCCCAAAATGCTGAGGGACTGCACCGAGTATACAAAGCGACGTCCCAAGTGCCAAGCATTCTAGGCACTACCAGGTCGAACTACGACAAATTACACCCAGGTAAGCACCGCGATTCCTTTTTCAAGATGGGGAATTGACCTGGTAGGGGCTCTTCCCACGGGGACTGGAAGCAAGAAGTACATCATTGTGGCCATCGACTATTTCACGAAGTGGGTGGAGGCCGAGCCCTTGGCGAGCATCACCGCAGCAAGGTGTAAAAGGTTCGTCGAGAAAAACATCATGTATCATTTCGGTATCCCTCTCCAGGTAATCACAGACAATGGTCGTCAGTTCGAGGCACGAGAATTTTCAAAATTCCTAGCAGGATGGGGCATTAAGCATAGCCGGGTGGCGATATCTTATCCTCAGGCGAACGGGCAAGTGGAGAATGAGAACAGAACCATCCTCGACGGCCTCAAGAAGAAGCTAGAAGTAGCCGGCGGAGCCTGGGTGGAAGAACTCGACGGCATCCTCTGGGCCTACCGCACGACACCAAGAAGGGCCACCGGAGAAACCCCATTTGCACTCGTCTATGGATTCGAAGCTCGGGCTGGTGGAAGTAATCATACCTAG
>VALG01015373.1:0-10640 GCA_009835305.1 Ipomoea purpurea | reverse complement strand
AGCTCGTGTGCGCGGCACCTGGGTGCACGTGAGAATATGGCAACTTCGCAGTATCATTTTCCAACTGTTATATCCACTTGCTCGGTCGAAACGAGAGCACATCTCTGCACAAGGAGAGCAGAGAGGTCTGTTGGTGCACCGAGCTGCACAACTCTCGTGCAATGAGAGCACGAAAGCTGCACGCCGAAACTGGGTAAGGTTGAAAGTTTGGACCGAACCCTGTACGCCAACGTCTGGAACCGAAAGTTCTGACTGTT
Source organism: Ipomoea purpurea (assembly GCA_009835305.1). Lineage (NCBI taxonomy): Eukaryota > Viridiplantae > Streptophyta > Magnoliopsida > Solanales > Convolvulaceae > Ipomoea > Ipomoea purpurea. Next base: position 10,383 of record VALG01015373.1, on the reverse strand, counting down.
GAGGAGATTGATATCCAATCTGTCTAGGAATTAAATCTTCCTACTTTAATTCCAACTTTTGATTTCGAATTCAACATTCTCAGGTCGTGGCAGCCTGTCTCATAGCTGTTGGAGAGCCAGCTTTAACAGTGTCATATTAAATCTTTAATCCTCCACCCCTTATATAAGAAGGAGTTGGGCAGTAGAGTTTACACCAGCATTACACAGCACGAAAGTATATTTTTCCAGCTTCAAAAATCTTGCTTCACCCCTTCAGCCATACTTGTTCATAGCCGTGTCTTGCTCGCCGGATTCCTTGTTTGATGCTCAAACATTGAATCAATAGCAAGTTTATCATGGGAAGCCTAGGCCACAACGCTCCTAGCATCTTTGGGAGGTGGCAAATAAGGTTTAAGGAAAGAGTGGTCACTCGACTCTTGCAAAAAAACCCACACAACACAAGCCTTTTCCTTCATCTTTTCTTCCCTTCTTTCCAGAAAATAATAGTCAATTTTTATTTGATTTATTTTTTGTTTTCTACCAACGGTTCCTACATTCATGTACTTATATAAGTGAATTCTTGCGCTTCCATATTGTAACATCTATATGTTTACACCGAGTTAGGATACCACTTATGGTCTGTTTGAAAAGAAAAGAAAATAACTTCTAAAAAATATTTTTCAGAAAAAGAATCATTTTTAGAAAATATTTTGTTTATTGTTTTGATGTTTTTATTCATTTGTAAAAAATAATATAATGGTATAATTAAACATTTTAATTATTTATTATAAAATATAAATTTATTTATAACAATATTAAAAATTATGTTATTAAAATATTTTTTTTTTTTTTAAATGATGGTTTCTTGCAGAAACTAGAAACCAGATATCTGGGTCGCCGCGAAACCAAATAGCAGCTGCTCTAGTTTTCGGCGGAAACCAGTATTGCTGTCTCGGGCGGAAAATGTAGTCTTTAGCGGAAGTCCTCTCGTTGATGTAGCCTTGGTCTAAAAAAATAACTTTGGCCTATTTTCCTCTAAAACACCATATTTTCTCCTATCAACAAAAATGTTTTCCAGACACAATCAAACACTAAAAATTTGGAAAATAATTCCTTCCGGATTTCAAAACACACCCTTAATCACTTTAAGATTGCTATTCTTTCATTCTATCTGAACAGTGACAATCACGTACGTAACAATGTAAGGGCACAAAATAGTTTTGAATTGATTGGAGATATGGCTTTATTTAATGTGCCCACCGTGAGATATTTACTGTAATGTCATTTCATGCATTAACAAAATTGGAGGGAGTTGAATAGTGATGGTCCAAAAGAAAAAGAAAGGAAATATTCTGTAGATCCAAAATTCAAATACTCACAATTTACATATTAAATGTTTAACAATTTATCTTTTAAAATTTACAATTCGTACCTATACGTGCACCAATGTAACTATATCGTAATTTCATTACTTGTTTGTATTCACAAGTTCTTTTAAAATACTATAGTCACAAATATTAACAGATTAGGATTTGATGACCTGTATTATATTTTCACAAATTTCATGTTTTTTGATTAGAAAACTCAAATTATATTCTAAAAGTTCACACTTATTAATACTAAAAATACAAAATTTATACGTCGTTTAGGACCATGATCCACCTTCCAAGGGAAACCCTGGGTCCATGGATATATTGGGTATACCACTTCAAAAAATATTTAGAGGAATTGAACACAGTCAAGTTTATTTTTTTTTCTATTTTTTTTTGGAAATTGGATCCAAAAAGGCCCTCGAACTTTATTCTTTAAAAGTCCTTAGGCCTTAAACTTTTTAAAGGTGCATTCCACCCATCAACAATCATTTAGGTCAATCGGAAGCCCAAACAAAAAGTTAAGACCTGCTATCACAGGTCATTGAGTTTCAGGCCACCTTCAGCGAATTTTCGACAAAAAAAATGGACCAGCAACCGACCTAGATTTGCCGAAATTTCGCCGGTCATTCTTTTGGGGTCGAAATTTCGGCCAGTCACTTTTTTTTTTTGCCGGAAAATTCGCCGAAAGGTGGCCTAAACGAATGACCTGTGATAGCAGGTCATTAATTTGTTTTTGGGCTTCATTGCACTTAAATGAATTGTTCAATGGGGGGTTGTAATTGCACTTTAAAAAATTTAGGGGCCTAATTGGACTTTTAAGCTAAAGTTCGAGGGGCTATTTGACCCTTTTCCCTTTTTTCTTTACATGTTAATTGTTGTAAGAGATTATGTGAGACAATGACACTGTTTGCCATGGCTTATTTAGGAGCTTATTTTAAGCTACTAATAAGTACTACGTCTAGCTTGTTTGGTAATGTTTCGAAAAGGAGTAAATACCTAAAATGGTCCCTCGACTATAGCTAAATTCACAAATTGGTCCTCAACTATTTATTTTAACCATAACATCCTTGACTTTACAATTTCGACCCAATTTAGTCCTCTGTTCATCCACCTTTAATTGGCCGTGAAACTCAAGGGACAAAGTCGTAATTTCACATGGTTCTTGCATTCTGGGATTTGCTTTGTTTTCAACCATCAGTCTGTGTCACCGTCGTCTGAGGTTTGGTTTCTCCATCGTCTATTTCGTTGAGTCTTTGCATTATCATTTTCCCCATGTCAACGTCACTCTCCAGCGGAAGCTGTCTGTGAAGGCTGAGGAGAAGACACGACGTGTGTCGCGGAGATTCCTCAGTCATTCGATCGGAAAGCTCTCCTTTCTGGAATTTACCAGCGATTGAGCCATTAAAGGGACGATCGGAGGTTGTAGATGGCGTTTGTTATTGTTATCATTATTATCATTATTATTATTAACATTATTATTATTATTATTTTTTTATTTATTTTTTATTAGTTTTATCACCACCACCACCACCACACCCACCATTATTATATATATTAAAAAAAGTAGCACTCAGCAACTCCAGTAGTTATAGGGCGCGACTCTGGCAGCTTCCCCGACGAATAAAATTAGTATATTAATAGAATATTATTATTAGTATATTAATAAAAAAAATTAAATTAGGCATTTTGAATTTGAATATTCAAGTTGAATCGAATATATTCGAATCGAATACGAATAAAATTTAAATTCAAATATTATCGAATATGAATACAGATAGTTCTCACAATAGTCGATTCGAATCAAATTGTAAGATATTTGATTCGATTCGATTCGTTTACACTCTTGATTACTAATGAAACACATTCTTGTGTTGATGTGGAGAAGAATGATGTGAGGAGTTCTCGCCCTGCTATTAAATTCTAACTCAATGCATGGTACATCTTAATTAATAGTGCAAGTACATAAAATTGACACCGACAATAGTGGATTTGAATTTATGTACATATAGAAGTGAATTCATGTAATTATATAACTGAATTCATGCGCTTCCATATTGTAAACAATCTATTGTTTACACCGAGTTAGGATACCACTTAAGGTCTGTTTGAAAAGAAAAGAAAATAACTTCTGAAAAATATTTTTCAAAAAAAGAATCATTTTTAGAAAATATTTTTGGCGAAACCAGAGCAGCTCTAGTTTTCGGCGAAAACTAGTATTGCTGGTCTCGGCCGGAAACGTAGTTTGGCGGAAGCCCTCCTCGTCGGTGTAGCCTTGGTCTAGAAAATGACTTCGGCCCATTTTCCTCCAAAACACCACTATTTTCTCCGGTCAACGGAAAATGTTTTCCTGGCACAATCAAACACTAAACTCGAAAAATAATTTTCTTCCGGGTTTCCAAAACACACCCTTAATCACTAATGAGTTGTTTTATACAAAAGTTGATAAATTCACACACATAAAATAAACTATAACTCGAGAAAATTTTCTTCAAACTAAGTTATGTAAGAGTGCTATGCAAATATTAAAATGAATTCTTATTGTACATATATAATGATTACAAAAATCTGCAATATGGTGTCTCAGCTTGTGTTGCTCATTATTCTACAAAATCATATGAGGTCAGAATATAGTTCTTCAAGCGTTCTTGTATTCGAATGGTATCCATTCCAATTCTGGGTGAAAATGCCTATCCAACAAAGATCAACAAAACAATTAACCCAAAAACAATACATAAATAATGAATCATGCAATTAATTATGGATAAATTTGCTGTGTATACTAAACCTTGCAAAGAATTGTATGGTAGATGTTGAGAGCCACAGTGGAGTTGGTTGCACTCACAACTTCTGCGCCTTCTTTGAAGAATCCCAAACACTCTATCCATCTTCATCACCTCCTTCTTCTCCGATCCACACACTATATTTATCTCCAAACTTTCACCTCTCTCACTTTCATTCACGTCTACTATGATTGGTTGTTGTAGCCTATCCTTTCTTGCTTTCAGCTCATTAACGTTGTTCTTCAGTTGTTTGATGTAGTTAGTGGCATGATCCAACACATCCAACGCCGGAGATTTTTCCTGTACGTCCACAACAAATAATCATTAATTAATCATTAGTTAGTTCTAAAGATATACATTCCAATCCATGCATTTCGTGCATGAAGATCTATATATATATATATATAAGCAAGATCAATGAGAACATTGGTCTGTGCGATAAGGTATTACAAGATACACAATCATAATTACAGGAAGAAATGTATTTCTTCAAGATGAGGAATGGACGGAAGCATACCAGAGATTTTTCACCGGCGGGGACGAGAGCGGCGAGCTGACGATAAAGGACTTTCATTTGCTGCCGCCGATGTTTCTCCGTCAAATGCCGGCGAGGTCGGGGTGGCGGTAAACTACTGCAGTTCGGCTGCATGATTTGGCTTGAATTGGTAGCACGTGTTGTATTTTTATTATTAGTAAGATAAGATTGATTAGATATACATGCTCCCTGCATATATATATAGGCGAGCAGACGATAAAGTGCTTGGAATAGCATTCATTTTTTCCTTAACCGACTTCGCGGTATTCACACCACACCCGTATGACGTTTATGAGCCTTTGTAAGAATAACACTATTTTTGGTTCAAAGAATAGGTTTGACATTTCCTGGAAGGCAGACATAAGCTTATTCCGTTGTTCGATCGGTTGTACTTTTTGTTTTCAGGAAGACTTAATTTCATTTTTTGTCCTATAGACAATTCACTTTAGTCTTTTTTTTTATTCGATCCTGACATTCTTATTTAGTCCTATTATTATTGTAGGTACAATTATTTTTGGTCTTCCGTCAACAACATTATTGAAATGCAATTAAATAATATAAGGACATTTCACTTTTTTTTTTTTTAAATACAAATTAGGTTGAACGACCATATTTTTTATGTTTGTTTTTTTAAAAGAATTCATAATTGAAGATTGAAATATGCCTTTGTATTTATCAAAAATTGAACTGTTTTATTGATAGAGTACTAAAAATGATCATGCTACAATAATAATATGACCAAAATTGGAAGTTTTGAAAAAAAAAAAAAGACTCAAAGTGGACTGTCACCCATACATTTAGGACAAAAAAATGTAATTAACTCTTTCAGGAATGAGTTATTCCTCCTGCAAGGAGAATAACTATTTCAAGAGATTGGTATTAGACTATTCTTGAGATCAGAACTCTAATTTGTAATTTTCTACTTTACCCTCAATTATATATAAAACTCGTTAAGGGTTTTTTTTTTTCACTATCACAAAACTCGTATAGATTTTGGTGTATGGCTCGGTCCAATAAGTGGTAAGTTATTGAGTTATGCTCATGGTTCGAATCCCACTAAGCTTGAATTCTGAAATCAAATAAAGAATAAGTAATAACAATGAAAATGTAAAGTGCAAGAAAGATTTATAGTGCTTCGGAAATTTTTCTACTCCACTCTTCTCCTTGAACTTCAAAGGGATTTCTTCACTATGTATTTTGGGTTTAAAAACACAAGGGACAAGCTTCTCCCGATTGGAAATCCTTAAGATAGTCACAAACACCTTGTCGAATTATCTTTCACTACATGATCAGAGCTAGTCGTCTTGCTAGGATGATCTCCCAACTTCTTTAACCAAGTACTTTTTACAAAGCCTTTTCATCTTCATTTCGAATTCAAATGTTTCTATTTTGAGAATCAATTTCTCATTCACCCGTTATTCGTTTTGAGCGTACAATATATTAATTTCTTCGTCTCACTACGAATTGAAGAGTGCAAATCCACTTTGACATGACCCAAATTGGAAGTGAACACCACATATTTTATCACAAAATAACCACTTTCTATGTTATTTTATGCTAAAAGTTCCAACAATGTGGGTCTAATAGTTATTTTATTTTATTTTTTTTTTAAGAGAGAAAGTGTTTTTAGAGAGTGTCTAGAACAAAAGTGCAAAAAGCAGCTAGCCCCCTTCATTCCCTACGAATGAAGGGCTAGGGCCCCTTTTATAGGCCTTTGATTCGTACCAATACCGAATAGACGTATAGAAAGTGTAGGACGATATTCCCAAAGTATATTTTTTATCACTGGTATTCGATTCAGACGTTTATAGAGTCTTTAAAATTCTATTAGTATTTAAAAACTTATTAAATTTATAGACCAAGATACCATTTCTATAGACTTTTCCTTCATAAATATAAATAGTTGAAATCATCCTACCTCCAATCCCAAACTTTCATCTCTTTACGTCAAATTTTATAGTCTATTTCAAAACTTTCATAAATTATCACTTTTGATTTTTATCATTTAATTTTCCCGTAAGCTGAGCTACTATGTTAGGGGCTCCGGTGGCATGCATGCATGGCCATGAAGAAGAGAGATTCATCGGAACAATGGCACCGCTGAGATTAACAGGAAATTGGTGGGAAAATTGAAACAAATTTTTTTTTTTAGAGGGAAGACAGATAATTTTAGGTTTAAATAGAGAGGGGAAAAATAGGCTTTAGACTTTATTGGTTATATATTTAATGCAAATGATTTTATATTTATAAATTTATAATACACCCTATTTTGTGACAATCATTTTTATTTTTATGGTTTTGTAATCATAATTTATTTATGATTTATAAAATATATTATAATATAAAATTTTTGTAAGAAAATTATAAAATATAATGTGTCAATAGAAGTTATGAAATATGTAGGAATTATTCCCCGAATATACTTCATATACGTTTGGGACATCTATTCGGTATCGGGTGATGATCGAGAATCGAGTGTTACTTTGAAAAATATTTTATTTCTGAAAGATTTGGACCTGCCTCCTATATGTTTGGGGCATCTGTTCGATATCGGGTCATGGTCAAGTGTCACTTAAAAATATTTTATCCTACAAGTCTGGACATGCACCTATATAAAGGGCCCTTAACCTTCAGCACAAAGGGTTGGGGGGGGACTTAGTGAAGAGGAACCTTCATCTCAGAATCATTCAAGGGCTAATCAAAGTCAAATATATAATCTTTTCCTCCTCTCATATATTTTCATACACACTCTATACAGTTCATGCATTTTCCTATTATTTCCTATAGTAGTTGATTGATTTGCATACGTGCCGGGTCAATTAACGCTATTAAAATGTTTGTAAGGGTATATTAAATTAGATTTTAATAACTTTTGTATGCTTTTTATAAGAAAAAGTTTTTAAAAATTTATAATCTTTTTCTTACATATTTATAGTTTGGTACAAAGTTAACGATAATAGTCTATAAATTTTAGGAAAATCTAGAAATGTTCTATGAAGTCATTTAAAATTCATCATTTAAAATCTTTAAAGTCTATAAAGTCTGACTGATTACACCCCTTTAGATTTACACTATTTTTACTTTATTTTCCTAATTTAAAATTTTTAAATTATTTTAAAAATATATAATAGTGTTTTAACTACGTCAATCGTATTTCCATTCAACCCGTTTTAAAAAATAGTGTTTCTTATTTGTTTTAAATGGTTTGTATTTATGAATTTTTAGGTCTAGTGGTCCTATATGAGGGACGTGTGTGCACATCATTGTTATCGATCCTAACGAAATTGACTAACGAAACCCCCCAAATAGTTTTTGAAAAATTATTGGCCAGTGGTACTGAATTGTCAAGCGCAGCATTTGGCAAAGAAGCGTTATTGCCGTTTTTCGGACATTCATATATATATTATTAGGAAATCGCACTTTTGGTCCCTCAATTGTTTCCAGATATGCAATGTAGTCCCCTCGTTGGTCAATTTGTCAATTAGTCCTCAATGTTTTCAACTTTAGTCAATTTAACTTCCGGTCAAAATTTCTCACGTAACTAGTGTAAAACCATGGACAATTTAGTTAATTTCACAACCTCAATTTTACCCCAATTTCCCTCACAGGAATCCATGCTTATCAGCAAAGCGCGTGATTTGCTTCGGAAAGTATAACATTCACGGCGGCATCATCAGCGACGCGGTATAGGGCATGGGGGTGTGAAATATTGGGTTGGCAACGGACCAAATTCAACGACGCTCGAATCAGTGGACGTTAACGGGCGAATCCTAACGGAAAACATGGCGACGGATCTTCTTATGGCTATCAGGGGAGGCGACATCCGGTAACTCGGCGTCATACGAACGCCCACCGACTCTGTCCTGAAACAAACACGTCGTTAATGGCAGCTGAAGATGAAATTAGGTAAAAACTACTGCTTAGGTCAAACGGAGGAAGGAGGAATTTTGGAGTAAAATGCGTGTGTGAAATTACAATTGTCCATTGTTTTTTAACATAGTTAGTGGAAATTTGACCGGAGGGTTAAATTGATAAGTTGAACGTTGAGGGGACTAAGTTTGGCAAATTACAACGAGGGACTACATTGCTATCTGGGACATTGGGGACCAAAGTGCGATTTTCCCAATCTAAATATATAAAATTACTCAACGCTAGCACAACTCGTCTATAGAATTCAATTAATGATATTATCGATTATGTTTACAAACTACAAATATTAAATATAAAATACAAAAGAATTAAGTATATTATATTACCAGTTATAAGCAAAAATTTATCTCTCGCTTTTTTCGCGGTTCTCTCTCCCCGTGTCTTCGTGCTCTTATGCCTTTTATAGGTCGGTATATCCGGGGAGTAATTTCCAATCATTATTCATCAATTTCTATGACACATTATTATTTTATTTTCATACAAAAATTTATAAATATAATATATTTTATAATCATAAATAATTATACTTATAAAAAATAAATAAAACCTAATTGCCAACAAAAATAGAGTGTATTATACATATAAAATCAATTTTCATTAAATGACTAATCTACTATACTAATAAGAGGCAAAGAGGTTAGGCCTAAAATGGGTAGAAAAATGTTGTCGTCACAGTTTTAATCAAATGAATGGCTCAGATGATTCAGATTTTTAATTTTTCTTTATATTTACTAATTTATCCTAATGATTATGTTTTCCGTTAACTTTTCCGTTAATATTACCTTTTCTTTTATTTTGTTAGTTCACCGTTAACTTATCATTGATTTCAATAAGAAATGTCTAAGTTCGACTCATCCCAATCAAAGTTGGCATATTTAGTACTTTTATTTTACTTTATTAAATTAATAATAATTTAGTAGTTACAACAAAAAATAATACATATGCATTTCGATCTTAATTTAGAATTATGTATCTACAATGTTTTTATTCAAAAAATTTATTCATTATCAATAAATTTAATAAGAGAAATAATTTCATTTAGTTATATTGTCTTTATTTTTTCTCAATATAAAAATTCTTTACATTCAAATTCATCAATTGATTATATTCGCTACATTGTCCCTACAATGTCTTTATTAAAAAAAATTATTCATTATAAATTAAATTAATAAGAGAAATAATTTTATTATATTATATTATCTTTATTTTCTCCAATTAAAAATTTCTTTACATTCAAATTCATCAATTGATTATATTCACTACATTCTATTATTTTTTTTTACCTATTTTTTTTATTAATACAAAGTATATAATACAAATAATGTATTATATATTTATTTATCAAGTATTTTATTAATACCATGAAAAATTAAGAAAAATTAATTAATAAAGTTATAATCATTAACTACTTGAGAAATTTTGTTGACAAAAAAGTATTCAAATTACATAAACAATTGAGTGATGAAACTATCTCGTAATGTTCGTTGTTTGACAAATCAGTAGTGTTAGCGAGTTAGCGTTAGCGGATTATATTAGCTATTTGACCCAGCGAATAATATTCTAACAGTGAGGTAAAAGATATTTTGAAAAATTAGCTTCTTTAGATTAACATGTAAAAATGACCTAAGGGTATACATAATAATAAAACTTCTTTTCACATTCAAATTCATAATTGATTAATATTCACTAATTGTCTTTATCTTTTTTTTGTACATATTTTTTTTAATTAAATATCCAAGTTATAATACAAAATAATGTTATTATATTTATTTATTCAAGTCATTTA
>VALG01015372.1:0-27008 GCA_009835305.1 Ipomoea purpurea | reverse complement strand
CATATTCAAATTTATATTTTTAAAAAATAACTATAAATCTTTACTAATTAAAATTTATATGAAATCAATAAATTTATCTATTATATTAATTTAATATATAGTGTCTAAAAATATTATTATTATTAAAGAATATAAAAATATATATAATGAATACATAATGAATTTATAATGGATAAATGAAAAAGATAATGAAAGTTATAATGATAATGATATTTATCTAAAAAATTATTATATAATATAAATCTAAAAATACAATGTGCAAATAGTTAGCACTAAAACTGTTCTATATTTCTTTGAGTTTCCCCTTCCAATAAAAAAAAATAATAATAACACAACCTAAATTAGGATAACTGATTTCCGTTTATTATATTTTTAGATTAGATACAGAAGAATAATACATGAATTAAGTGCTTACAATTATATCCCAATAAAAGATCAACTGAACACCATTCACTTATCTTTATTATTAACCAAACGAAATACATTTGTGGTTATTTATAACATGTTAGCAATACAAAAGCAGTTATAATAAGTGAGGAATCTACAACGCTCCGACCACCGCGCTCCCATCTCTACTCGGCAGTCGTCGTCGCGGTATCGTCCTCCTCCGTTTGCCACAAGAAGTGCGCGTAAGATCCCAACACCGTACTGTCATCAATTTTAATTTCAGTCTCAGCTCCAATAGTAGTTTCAATTTGAAATCACATATTAATATTAAATCGCAGTGTATAAACTTACCTGTCGTCGGGAGAAGCATGAACAGCTTGATCGAAGTAAGATTTGGCTCTGTTCTCGTCGCGTTCAGTTTCCCATATCAATTTCCGTACAGGGAGAGCACTTCTCCGTCTCCGGGGCTTGCCAGGATCGCTCTTCCGTAGTATTCTTCCGCTTTCACGGTATCTCCTTCCACCTTGTATCAAATCAAAAGTTTAATTAAGCGAAAATCATTGATCGTCATGTGATAATGATGAATTCGAATTGAAATGTACCTCGTGCAAGTACTTAGCATAGTTTCTTAGGAGGACAGAGTCAGTAGGGTTTGACTTGATCACTTCCTGATAATACGCTCCGATTTTGCTCCGATCTGCGTTACCGCCGTCTCGGCCACCGCCGCGCCGGTGAACTTCCTGTTATTACCAATCCCGCCCCCAGGAAACTCATTCTCCTGCCAGTCTCCGAAGCAGTTGTTCCGATCATCCGAAAAACTGAAGGATCCAATACGACTGAGCACAAATAACGCTTCGTCGTTGTCGTCGTAACTGGAGCACTCTTCTTCCGGAATTCTCTCCGGCTTAAAAAACTTCTCAGCTCCGGCAACGGCTTTGATCTCCGACCGGATGACGTCAGACTCAGACGACGTCCGACGTATGCCCCGGCGGTTGGGCTCGAAATGCACAGAAAGTCTCGGCGACGAGGCGCTTTTCTTCACTCGGTGAGAGATTCCCGAGGCGAAGGCGAGATCCTAGAGAATCGGAATGAACGAGCTCCGGGCCAGGACTGAACCGGAACCGGTTCGCAACAGAACGGTCTTCATAGGCGCTATCGAGTTCAATGAAGAGAAAGCAAAGCAGTTTTCGTAGTGGAGATCGAAAAGCTTGAGCTGGTGATAATCTATAATATACATAACTGACGGCGTCTAAATGGCGTTAGATGACGGCGTTGACTGGAAGATGGTGATCTGAGCGACACGTAAAGGGCTGCACGTGAGGGAGAGGCACATGTTACGTGACCGGTAGCATCGCGGGTGGGGTTCTCCCCACGTGGTGCAAAGTATGCGTGATTTGCGACACGTAGGCGCAGATCCGGACAAGCTAGTTCTGCTGTACGGATATGAACGCGATTTTTTTAGTTTATTTGCCCACTGATTATGATTGGATATGGACGCCATTTTTTGTTTTTGGTTTTATTTGCCCACTGATTAGTGTTTAGAGGCTCACCTCAGTGCCTGTGGATGTCGGCGAGCCGTAGATTGTCCTTGCCCTTTTTGGCGAGGTGAGTTTTCGACAGGAAATACATTTTGTGCTTAGATTAGTCCCTTCTAGTGCTTTGATAGGGTTAAATCACTGAAAATAACATTTATAGCACGTTTGGTTCTCTTCTAGTACATTCTAATGCTTTGATTGTCTCATCCCTTGCCACGCCAATGGTAGTCAAGTACCTTGAAGCATACAAAAGCCCATTTAGAATAAGAATGATGAGGATGGCAAATTATGTTGTGCATCTGTATGCACCATGCATGGTGCATATGGATGCAAAAATGACGTTGTTTTAAAAAAATGCGCGTCTTCCCTTAAAAAAGAAAAATCAGGTTCGATTCCCAGCAACAACATATGAACTAAAATTCCATAATCGATGAACTATAATTCCAGAATCTAATCTATGACTAAAAATTTCAGAATGAATGAACTAAAATTCCATAATCTATGAACTAAAATTTCAGAATCGATGAACTACAATTCCAGAATCGATGAACTATAATTCCATAATCAATGAACTATAATTCCATATAATCTACGAACTAAAATTCCAGAATGAATGAACAATATAATGTTGTTGCTGGAAATCGAACCTGAATTTTTTTTAAAGGGGAGACGCGCTTTTTTTAATAAAAACAACGTCGTTTTGGCATCCGTATGCACCATGCATGGCGCATACGGATGCACAACATAACTATCCGATGAGGATGTACTAGGACTTAAAGTTTCTTACCTAAGGGCTTTACCTAGCTAATTGCACTAAACTTGATATTAATATTTTCTCGGTGAATTTACTTCCTAAGTTTAGTACATCTCCAATCAAAAGACATTGAAGTGAAGTAAAGATATCTTTAGATATCTCTAAGGAACAAAAGACATTGGTCTATATTTTGAAAATAACTAGGATATTACATTGACAGGCTACTCAGACGCTGGTTATATGCTTGACTCTCATAATGCTAAATCTCATACTGGTTATGTTTTCCTTTGTGAAGGTACAACTATATCTTGGAGGTCCATTAAGCAGACTTTAGTTGTTACCCCATCCAATCACTCGGAGATAATTGCATTATATGAGACCACAAGTGAATATGTATGGTTGAGGTTATTGATACAACAAATCCATAGCTCATGTGATATAATGAGCAAAGTTGATTCCCCCAATGTCCTATATGAGATCAATGTGGCATGTATTGCACAGATGAGTAGTAGGCACGTTAAAGGAGACCTTACAAAACATATTGCTCCAAACTTCTTTTACTCACATGAACTCCAGAAGAGGGGTGAAATACTCGTTAAGAAAATTCGGTCTAGTAGAAATCTAACAGATTTATTCACTAAACTAGTATTCCCCCGCGCGATGCACGGAAAAAATTATTTATTATAAAATAAATAAAAAAATAGAAACTACTAAAATATTTTAAATTGTTTAATATAATAATATTTTTGGCTTCCATTGGTCAAGTATTTATTATTTTATAGAATAAAAAATTAAATTAAAATTAAAATTAAAATTTTGTATAGGTCAATATAAATCTCTTATTATGTGCATTTCAATAAACTTTATAGAGAGAATTACATTAATTACATTGTTATCTTAATTTATTTCATCTATATTATATTTTCACAATACGAATAATAACTAAGATATTACATTTGGAAATCAAATTTCAAAATTTTGTATGAGTAAATTTAAACTCTAATTGAACACATTTTTTATATGATTATATAATATATAGCTATTTTATTTTCAAAAGTACATTTTTATATGATTATTAATATATAGCTATTTTTATTTCAAAATGTTGTGGTTTTTTTTTTTTTTTAATAATAAAGGATGTTGTGGTATTAATTGTAACATTAATTACTTCCCAAACCATATAATTTTATTATAGTTAAGATACCTACCTACATCCATCTTTGAGAAATATGTTTATAAAATCAGGATGCAAAGGCTAGAAGACTATTGTCTTCAGGAGGAGCGATAAACCCTAAGTGTACTTGAATCGACACTTCAGAAGACCTTGAAAATCCTGAAGATGATGTCTGGAAGGCTTATGATTGTACTCCTTTTCTCTTAGCTAAGTTTTTCTCCCACTGGGTATTTTCAAGGCTAAAGGTTTTTAATGAGGCATTCGATGACACATATTTTCATACTGCATGTACTCTTTTTCTCGACTAGGTGTCTTTCCCACTTGGTTTTTCTAGCGAGATTTTCAACGAGACATGAGTATTGTTAGACAGTGACCAAGGGGTCCGCACGGGCTTAGCTCAGTGGTTTATTAGGCAGTATTTGGGAGAAGAGAATAAAGTTTGAGAACTCGACATCAGCAGTGTAGGATTATGCCCAAAGTGGGCAAATCCCTTGTGTGCACCGGCATTTGGCCTTGTTTGTTGAGACACTAAGTTACCATGATTTACCACCTCTCACATGCTCTATCGGGCCGGGACGTGGGGGCTCTTAGGGTTGGGATTCAACCTTTAGGGAGAAGATAATAACCAAAGAGAAGTGTTATAAATAATCAGTATTAATAGTCATTACCATTGAAACTCTTCATTTGCCATCCATTTATTCCCTTGTTTATGTTATAGAAAATAAGGGGTTGTATGGATTAACCGTATATAATATATATATATATATATATATATATATATAATATATATATATATATATATTATATATTATATATATAATAAATATATTTATATTTATTTATTTATACTGGGCTTAATGAAGTGATGATTTTATGTTCTTTGATTCTACATCTTGAGTTCTTCCTTGTCCCTACCTCTTTATATTTATTATCTAATTACAATAAATATCCTATCATGATTATTGTGTAATTATCAATGAGAACTGAGCTAATCAGATGACTAAATTACAAGAAAAAGACAATTAAACCTATACAATTATTAGGTGGGCACATGCATTGTTATCAGTTATCAGTACAGAATTAATAACATACTTTTGATGCAAACAAAGACAAACTTTGGAAAAGGGTTTTATCAATAAATATTTGTTTTGGATGAGATAAGAAATGGAGGGCTTTTGTTTTTTAGTCCTTCTGATCACTAATATGAACCGTGAATTCAATTACTAGTCGAAATCGAAATATAATAATAACAATTATTATCTTTTTGTCGAGTCTGACAAAAGCAACAACACCAATAATATAACCAATCCTTATGCCCATGGAACTGTGTTCACCATTCATGGTGAACACGGTCACAACAGAGTTAGTGCACTGTTATTCTTTTTTTTTTTATTTATTTTTTAATCGCGTGACTTTTCTTCTTCATTTTCACATTCGCGGTTTCACTTTAATTTGAGGTACGCAACGATTTCGGCATTCATAAATTATGAATCCATGCCTGCACATTCACTTTGGACATGCCCTACACATTCCCGGTCCAAACTCCTCTGTAGCCCAAGCTTCTTCAGCATTCATAAATTACGAATTTTCTGTTATGAGGGATTATGAATTTTCTGTTATAAGATTTATGAATTTACAGTAAACTCATAATCTCATAACAGAAAATTCATAATTTAATAAATGTTTTTCTTTTATGCGATTATGAATTTTCTGTTATGAGATTATGAATTTACAGTACATTCGTAATCTCATAACAGAAAATTTATTAATCTGACCAAACGCGCGCCGTTAACACCACATAGTAATTTTTTTATTTTTATTTTACATAAAAACGGGCGTTTTTAGACCCGTGTTCACCATTCATGGTGATTCCAGGGCATAATTTGCCTAATATAACCCATTCATCACAGCAACATCCCCTTCTTATCCTCTCTAAAATTTACCTTTTCAATGGTACACGAATTTTTGTGATGTCTACTAATTACTAACTCTATATTAACAATCTTTTATTATATTTAAATTTATAATCATTCTTAATTTTTAATAATAATTTTTTTATGACTTTAAATGGATCATGTCCACCATTACTGAATAATACAAAGTTGGTAAATACTCTCGGATATATGGATATGAGTGAAAGTTATAGTATAGTAGCTCGAGTAGTTAGGACTAAGAGTCGGATGGTCCCGAGCTTATAAGTACTCAAGAGAAAAAAATGCTAAAAGTCCCCTTCTAAAGTACCGGATGCAGAATGTACCTTATATAGTGGGGCGAGGCCGCGAGGGGACACATGCGGGGAGCTCGGCATGTTAGCACGTGTTCCGCATACACCAGTCCCGCGTGGGGCGGTCCTTGGTAGGTCCACGTGTACGGTGATTTTGACTGTCCATTTATTAGAGTACGACCGGGATCAGGAGTCGGTTTTGAAGCAATCCTTATTAATAAAATATGTTTAGAGTCTTGGGAGCTAGGTCGGGCCGCTATGCTCAGGAGCTAAATCTCGAGCACTGGGCACTGATCCTTAGCAGCATGGAGTCTTAGTAAAATATAGCCCTAGGCCCGTACTCGGATTGGACCAAACACATATGGGTCGGTCTAGGTCGGGAAAGGTTTCTCTTGATATACGGAGTGTAACTCGAGTAGATAGAGTTATATATTATCGGGGTATATATCCTATCACAAAGAAAATTGATTTGATTTAATATTTATAAGGTTCTAGGCCAATTCTATGCCTCAACCAGGCTACAAGTAATTAATAACAGAGAGAATAAACAATCTAGCCAATTCAACCATCTAAGTTCCATGCCTAATTGGATAGTTAGTCAATAAAGTACTCATTCTAGACGGGTGGAGAAGACAAGCGACATGTATGACTATTTTCTAAGAATTGATGATGTCTGAAGGAGACACAAACCCCCTATGTAACCACGGAGTATAAGTAAACAATAATGCCCAAAACTTTCTAACCACCAAGGGAAATGGATTTGAAAGCTATGAGGTTGGGAATTCATGATGGATACAACTTTTATGGTCAAACAAAGTCATGGAAACACTCACGCGGATACTCAATTTACTCATGACTATAAATTAAACAAGTTTGGTAAGGGTGAACATAAATTGTTCTAATTGACTTGATAGTTGTTAGAGGTGGTCTATGATAAGATAGAGTTGATAAAGTTACCTACTTAATAAGTCTTAATTCTATTATACTATAAATAATGAGTTCAATTTTAATTATATTGAGAAAAACAAATTCAATTTTTGACAAACTCTTGAATTGGTCCGTATCGTGAATCTTTTTTGGACTTTTTTGATCCAGTTGCTTTCTTAGGTCAGTCCATGTGGCCCAGGCCTAGAGTGTGAAGGCAATTTTGACCATCTATGAAAGACAGAGTAGTCTTAGCAGGCAATTTATATCGTGCACCACGGCGCACATAGCAATGTGCGCCCAGGCACAAAACGCGCGCGTTTCTTGCTGACGTCACGATGTCCGTCCGAACAGACCAAATCCCATTATTATGTGTATCAGTTAAAAGTTTATATGTATTGTGTTATAAGTTTATGTTGTATTCAGTTAAGAGTTTATGTGTATTATGTTAACCAAACCCCATTATGTGTGTTCAGTTAAAAGTTTATGTGTATTGTGTTAAAAGTTTATGTTAACCAAACCCCATTATGTGTATTCAATTAAAAGTTTATGTGTATTATGTATTATGTTAGATTATGTGTATTCTGTTATGAGTTTAGGTGCATTCGAAACATATGATTTTTTATTTTAACAACTTAACAAAACGACATCGTTTTGGGAGGCGCAAGACGCACAGTACTATGTGCGCCATGGTGCACAATATAACGACTGCCATTAGCAACCTAAGGTAAAAATAGTCAAAATAGGTTTTGAGTTCCGCAGAACTTGCAAAATTTCAGAGGTGATGTGTTGCCGAGTTAAAAACTCATCTGTTAAATGAGTTCAAGCGGTATCTCACTATCTGGAACGTAATTACATAATGTTAGTGTGTTAGTTCAAACTTTTCATTGCTACCACTAAAATACAACCTCTAGTGAACAGCTCACACAATTTTCATTGTCTCCACTCTAAATTTGTGATGGATTGTTAGGGAAATTCGCCTTTAATTTAACATTGTCCCACATTAGAAACTCAAGGTGCCTTTTCCCTCTTTTTAAGTGATCTTGTCCTTTTGCTTGTAGACTACTTAAAGGCGAATTCCCTAACAAGCAAAAGGGAACAAGCAACTAGCAAAGGGAAAAAAGAAAAAAACTTGTGGTTAAGCGGCATGAGCTCATGAGTTTGAGCCTCAATAGAGGCGATATTGACTTACTGAGTTTCAATACTTTCTAGCCAAGCATCTTGTACTCAGAAGCCGTCACCTTGTAATAGAATCAATAGTACACATTACTACATACACAATTAATGATAAATTACGGTATTGTAAACTTTTCCCTAATTAATATGGATATTATATGGCATTTCTTGGAGTTTACTTATGCATTAGTTGAACCATTTTCTAAACAGAGTCGTATTTATGTGAAACCGTCTCACTAATTAATCAATAAGACGAGTTCAATTTGCTCAATTTAGGATGTTTGCTTGTGATAGAAATCATAATGCTTATTACAAAAAATTTAATATCAATTTGAAATAAATAAACTATTAGTTATAATAGATATTGTAATATTTATATGTGAAACTGATAGATATTGTAATATTTATATGTGAAATTTTGACGGTTCTATTTAGGATAAAATGATTTTTTTTTTTTTTTTGAAAACGGATAAAATGATTGTTAGTAAGGATAAATATTCAAACTCTCATATCATATTTCTAAAAATTCGCAGTGGGGGTGTTTAAGGAACGAGTAGTATTAGAGTTTTCTCAAACTTTAATTGGTGGTGTCAAATCCTTCAAATTAAATCATTAACATAAAATAAAAGCTTAAACAATAGAAAATCAAGTACTTCATTGCTTAACATTCCACATTTTACAATGTAATAAACCTCAATAAGCATGTAGCCCAAGAATAACCTGGGGTGTGGTTGAGTGGAAGGAGCTCATCCATCATTAACCAAAGGTCAAGGGTTCGTTCCTTGACTTTGGGTATGAAGTAGTCTTAAATTTCCAGGCCAACTGTCTCACTCAAAAAGGTGCCTACAATTCAGTGATGGATTAGTCACTGTGTCCGACGGGAAACATTAAGTTACTTGTCCCCAAAAGGCAAAATTCTCTCACCCTCAGGACCCCACACCCCAGCCCAATAGAATAGTGGCAGGGTAAACCACAAGGCAAATTATGACTCAACTACTCATTAGGTGGGAGGGACCAGTGTTTGTACCCGTACCCACTCCCACTCTGCAATTGTTAGGGCTCAATCTTATGTCTTTATCAACAATCTACCACTCAAGAACCAACTAAGCCTAGAAGCATTAAGTTCCTGTTAATACTGCTTGCCTAGAAGCATTAAGTTCCTGTTAATACTGCTAAAGCACTGGGCAGCCCTAGTTTTAATTTTTAACATTGCCTACTCAGATGGTTCAATTATAAACCATTTAATAATTGAGAGATGTAAACATAAGATTATACTATTCATTGCAACAGTTAATCAGTCATCCATCCCTTCCCCGCCAAAACAAACATCAAATAACAGTGCAACAAAAACCAATCCCTTTAGAAATGTACAAGTCCTTTGTAAGATAATGGTTCCCGATTTCGAGCAGTAAAAAAATACTTGAAGCTAAAATAGATAAAGAATTAAAATTCATAGTTGAAATTTAAAGAATAATTTAGATTCAAACATTCTATTCCCCGTGTATGTCACAGCCAAAGATTCATTAGCTAAGTGATTCAAATGCAGGCAAGGTTTATTAAATAACTTTGTACTTGAACCGTTTTTAACCACAGTTTAATTTAAAATTTAAGAACTAGTGAGTAGCATCAAACAATTGAAATCCTTTCTTCTTATTACGAGACAAGAGGGGTTCTTTCCACCTGATTAAAGGTGTTTCCTCTAAATACCAAATAAACTTTGCAAATCATAACCTCTTTTCAAGCGAAGGCCTCATAGGTTATGGCTAATAAGTTGAATCTATCATCATTAACAACATGTAAGCATATTTTACAGTACAGAAAATAACAAGTGCTCCAAATGGTAGAGCAAAAAAGTAGAAAGAACCAATCTCTTACGGTGAAGTTTACTGATTCTTTTTTGCCTTAGAAACAAAAGAAGTGGATCTTCGATCTAGACTAGTAGTTCTAACAATGAAAAGAAGTGTTTCTACAAGCATGCCAACAACCAGTCCAAGGATGCCACCAGCAGCACTCTGAAAATGAAATAGCAGTGATGTCAATTATACCAAACAAGAATTAAGTAAAAGGCTATGATGTACAAACTCTAGGCAGAAGTGGTGGTCAGTTATTAAGTGCTCCAAATTCATCCTGTGACTGTCAATAAATATAAAGATAGTCATTCAAGTTACCATTGCAGGACTGTGACTAAATAAAGCCCTGAATGCAGCATATCCAACCAAAAAGCCAGTGAACATCATAAGAACAACGTGCATGCCTGCCAACAAACCAAATAGCAGTTAAAAAATTAAATTGATTAACATTAACAAAATTCTCTTAAGGCTTAAGCTGATGCTGAAAGGGGGGCATAAATTTAAACCACATAGCAAGACACATGCTCACAGAATTTAAAAGTAAGTAAATAACTAAAGCATTGTTCTGATCTTTGAATGTCCATTAAAAAGGATTTTGTTCCATCCATGAAACCTGACCCCAAGGGGTAGATCCTTAATTCCGCAGTTTCTCAAAGATCAACATCTTCAAGTGAAGTAGATATGTGCAAATACTCTGTGATAAAAAATAAAGTAAAACAGTATCCTGGCCACTTTATTCAAGAGGGGATTGCAACCAGTTCTCTACTCCTTGACATACCAAGCTACAAGGAAATTCAGCTCTGATGCTGAAAAGTATGTATTGGTCTAGTTAAACCATGGGATCCCAGTCTTTGACTCCTGACATGGGAGCCAAGTGAAAAGATAGGGCTTAGCATGAGAAAGCACTGCGATCATAAATAAAAAATGCAGGGAACCCTAACGTTTCTTTTTGCCACTTTTAGGTATAATTTGGTGTGTGTTCTGAAGTTAATGTATAGAAAGTAATGAGTCTTTGGTACTAGGAGTTTGAAAATCCAATGGTTAGGGGTAATGATCTATACTTTAACAACAAAGCTTACACTTGAAGCTACTGTATGCTCTATATGAAGGAAATAAAACTTGTGACAGTACAACAGTAACGAGGTTATCCGTTATCTAGTGACATTATAAACACGCATGAATTCAAAAATTAGAGTGCATGGAGTTTCTCACAGGACACTTATATTAAAAAGGTATGCCGTAGAATTTTTAGAGCCCATATGCCTCTCATTTATTCTGATCTAAATAATCATATCCTCCATGAGTTAATAAATATGTACCCATAATGAACTCCTAAAATTTAAATGCATTTGCATGATGTTCGGTCACCATCCAATAAATAAATGGCAAATGCAAAAATGAAAATGTTGAGTTCTTTCACAAGTCACAACATTGTCTATTGAAGTATTGAACTACTTTCTTCAGTCCTAGAACCTTCCCAAAATGAAATTCAAACTTAAGAATAAAAAAGATGAGACTGTAAAACACAAAGAGCTCACTTTTTTTTCTCTAGTATCCAATTTCCAGAGTAAATCAATCCAAGACTGCATCTTCCTACTTCTAGTATCCAATTTCTAAAGTTGAATGAACCTCAACAAGGATTCACCACAATCAACAAGTCACTATCTCCAATTAAGACTACAGTAGTTAAGTTCTAAAGCCACAAAGATGTATTTTACAACATTATCTCAAGTCAGAAAGCATACCGACGGCACTGAGATAATTTCACATCTTTATGATCAAATTTTGCATTATGGATAAGCATACACAATTTACCAATAAAATACCATATAGTGAGACCTAAAATTTCATATTGTATCAGATTCCATACTTTAATAGATAGATAGATAGATACACATATGAGCTTTTCAGGGGTTTGGGAAAGAGGTCGTCGGAACTCACCAAAGCCTAATTGATCCTTGTAAGAGAAAAGGCTCTTCAACTTTCTTCTTGGGGGTTATGTCCTTCACCAATTCCTCATAGGCTTTCCTCTCGGATGCCTCCGCCAATTTCCTTAGGCGAGCCTTCAATTCCTCGCTCTTCTCTCTGGCTTAGGGCTTGAGAACGCGAACCGGATCCGCACAGAAGGGAAACGAGTTGAGGTCTTCTCGACGGGTTTCTCGAATCCAGATGGAGCGCAGAGCTCTGTAGGCACGGAGGCTTGCTGAGAGAGTGAGGCGGCGAGGTCTCTCAAGTCCTGAGATAGGTTAGCGTCCTGGGTAGATGCGGCGGAGAAAGGAATGGATTACATCGGTGGCTAATATAACCAGGCCGCCGTCTACCACTGCCGCAGCGGTGCTCGGAGAAGTCGCGCATTTTGCGTCGGCCTCCATTTTTGAGATTCTCTTTTTGTTTCTGGTTTTGCAAAACTTTCGTGCATACGTCCTTCGCTATATTAAAGAAAATAATGGTGCATTTCCGTTTTGGTTTTGATTTTTTGATTTTAAAAATAAATCATTCGATTTAATATTAGAATTTGGTTCGATTTTGATTTGGTCCAATTTTGATTTGGATTTAATTCGGTTTGTATTCGATTCGGATTTAATGTCTTTAAATTTTAAATTTTTAATTTTTTTGACACTACTACCAAATAATACATATTTACATAATCAAATAACTCTAAATCCAAACTCTAAACATTATAAACAAACAGCAATTCAAAGTTCAACACATAAAACTAATTACTAAAGCATAGTTAACTTTTTGCACAACCGACTCTTTAGTTGGTTCACACAAGATGAATAATTCATCGCTATTTGTATAATTGGATATTAGAAGAACAAGTTCAATTACTATACATAAGTTAAATTTGGACACAATCTGATAGGCATCTGATTATTAATTTTTCATGCACTCGAATATATATCATACTAGAATAATTTCAATTGCATTGAAATCAAATTAGAATATTGGTAAAACACATTAAATTATATAAGAAGGAAACAGAAATACTGAATATAAAATATAACTCAAGTTAAGATATAATTGTGAGGTAGAAAAACAATTGTGACAAACAAAAAAAAAGTACAAAGGTAGAGAACAAGCTTATAAAGAAATTAAATAAAAAATATTTAAGGGAGATACGATAAAAGGAGAATAAGGGAACTGAATGGTGGAGTATCCTAAGGGGACTTGGATATGATCTAGAATAATGGAGTAGTTGCAATCAAGGGACTTGATTTACTTTATTATTATGTATTATTATTATTATATTATTATATTATTGATATATTATTATTTTGAATCTACTGGCACTCTATTAATTGTAATTATGATTATATTATTATAATTATATATATATATATTAAGTTCACCCGCGCGATGAAATTTAAATATAAAAATAGAAAAACTAAAATATTTTAAATTGTTATATAATATATTTTTGAGCTTCATTGATCAAATATTTCATTATTATTATGAGAATACAAAATACAATAAATAAATAGTTAAATATAATTCATTAATTAGACTTGGCTATTCAAAAAAAAAATATAATAAAGAAATAAATTACATAAAAAAAATATAATATTCTTAATGATTTCATCGTATATTATAATTTTCACAATACGAATAATAACAAGCATAATTTAATTTGGAAAACAAATTCTCAAATTTTGCTTATAATAAATTTAAACTCTAATTGAACACATTTTTTATATGATTATATACATTATACGCTAGTTTATTGTTAAAAGTAAATTTTTATATGATTAATAATATATAGCTATTTTATTTTTTAAATATTGTTTTGTTTTAATAAATAAAATGTTGTGGCAATTAATTGTAACATTAATGTACTTCCCAAACATATAACTTATAATACTTAAGATTATTATGTATTATTTATTCATATTATTATTATTATTATTATTATTATTATTTATTAGTGGAAAATACGAGTTTGGATCCCTGTGTTATATGGTAAGTGAAGATCAGTCCCTGAGTTATGATCGTTCTACTGTAGTCTCTCTATGTCTATGTGCGAAGATGACCATTTGGTCCCTAACCGTTTAAACTGCGACAAAACTAAAAATATTTAAAATTTTAGGGGTAAATAGAAAAAATCACATTTTTTACTTTCTATATTGAAATCCAATTTTTGAACATTTTATTTAATTTATTTCAACTTCAAAGGAATCAATATCTTCGTATGATTGTTAGCTAACCTAATCTCGTATAAGGAATAATGTTGACTGAGTACAAACAAGAGAACACTTGATCGATTGATCTTCAAGCATTTAAAACACACCATCAAAGTTTCTGATTTCCCTTACTAAACATAATGGTAATCCAAACATAACTTTTGAAATACAAGAAGATATCAAATTTCTCAGTTATTTTTATGACAAATTCACCAAGGGAGTAACTTGAGATTTTTAGTACGTAAAATTCTTTCGTAAAGCTCTGCAATAACATGAATCAAGAATACGTATATCCTGAAAATACTATGAAAATTATATGATGATATAATTTATAAACACACATACCCTCTTCTTAGAGTAATGAATGCAGGACCTATGATCAGTATGAAAATTCTAAAAACTTTTGTAACGTCGTAAAATGATTGATTGATTGTTACATATAGAAAAATTTTACATACTAAAATCAAGTGTATTCCGTTGGTGAATTCTCATAAAAGCAACCTGCGAAACTTTTAACATCATCTGTATCCAAAAGTTCTGGTTTTTGATTAACTTTCGTTGTTTAGTAAGAAATTAAATTTAATAGGATAGTGGTTTCACACGTCTAAAGACAATTATCAGTGTTTCTTTGATATTGTGCTAAGTCTTAATTTTATTATACGAGAGTCATTTCCCTTAACAAGTTCTACTAAAGTTATTGAAAATGCTTTTAGAATTGAACAATCTTGAAATAAGAGGCTAAGAAGTGAAAAATAATGTTATGAAAGTGGTTTTTTTTTTTGGTAGAAGTTATGAAAGTGGTTTTGATATAAGAAGGAGAATAAAATGTGATTTCCTATTTTACTCCTTAAATTTTAAATATTTTTAAATTTTTCCATCAGTTTTAAAGGTAGGGGACCAAATGCCCACTTCGTTCATAACTGAAGGATTAAAAATGGATACAGTCATAACTCAGGGACTGTTCAATTCATCATGATCATCACCATCATCGTCATCGTCATCGTCATCGTCATCGTCATCGTCATCGTCATCGTCATCGTCATCATCATCATCATCATCATCATCATCATCATCCGACATTCAGTTTGGTTTGGTTTTTGTCAAATCGTTCAGTTCGGTTCGGATCGGTACCGAACCGTTCGGCTTTCTATTACTAGTTTGGTTCAATTCGGTTCAGATAAATCGAACCAAATTGCCCACCCCTAGCTCAAAGTATGTTCTTATACTATAGTGTTTTGTAACTTTTATTTAATTTAGTCTTTGTACCTTTATTTTGTTTAATTTTAGTTCCTCTACTTTAAAAAAATGAGCAAATATCAATTTTGGTCCCACAAGTATTACCAAAATGACAATTTTAGTCCACATGTTTAATTCCTACCAATTTTCATCAACGACTATTGTTTTAGTTCCAATTTTCATCCACGACTATTGTTTTAGTGACAAAATTCATCACGTTGGTCACCCATTCGTTTAAGGCATGCAGAAAAATGAAATTATTAAAGGTATTTTTCGTCATTTTTAAATTAAGATCACAATTTGAGCATGAATAAAGGGATTTAAGCCATAAGATCTATCCAATTCGTAGTTCTCCTCCACAAATTAAGGTAGGATGAGGAGGAGAACTGCGAATTGGTATCAATTTTAGGGCTTAAATCCCTTTATTCTTGCTCAAATTAGAATCTTATATTGAAAAAGATGGAAATGCCTTTACAATTTTTAGATTTCGGCATGTCTTAAATGCAGTGGTGACCGGCGTGATGATTTTTGGTACTAAAATAATAGTTGTGGATGAAAATTGGTATTAAAACAATAGTCGTGGACGAAAATTAGTAGAAATTAAACATGTGGACCAAAATCGTCATTTTGCTAATACTCGTGGGACCAAAATTGGTATTTGCTCTTTAAAAAAAATAGTGAAACTAATGATGATAGTTAACATTGTTAATATTGTCGTTAACTTAGCTTATGTGGCATTGACATTATTATTGCCACATCATGATATTTATTGACGGTAAATATGTTACCGGAGTATATTTGTATAAGTGAATTGAGACGATTTCTGTTGCTAAGTGTTTTAGTACAAGAATCAGAATGTCTCCCCCTACTTGTTACATGGGCTTAGCTTTTATACTGCACAATTGTAACGGTTACAATAAAGGCACTAACAACCTCTTAATAACTACAACGGCTCCTCATCATAAGTGTCCGGCTCCTCAGTAATTGTTGTGCGCGCTGACGCGCTCCTTCTTAACTGTTGTTTGATGAGGCGGTAATGCGTTGGACTCTAAGAACCGTTCTAACTCTTGACCGCTACCCAGTGTCCATATTGATTGCTTTGATGGGTTAGACCAAGTGCAACGGGTCGGATCCAATGCTTGTCCAATTATCCTGTCATTTATATTCCAACTTATATATTATTTTATAAATATTTAAAATTAAGTATTTTTACCACTAGTATATTACACTAATATGTTCAAAATAAATAATTACAAGCATGTGTCCAAATCTCATTAGGAACATGGTTGCAATTATTTATTTTTTGACATACTAATTTAATATATTGGTGGTAAAAATAATTAATTATAAATGTTTAATTATAAAGTAATATATGAGTAGGAATATAAATATCATGATGTGATAATGGTGATGTCAGCGCCACGTAACCTAAGTTAACGGTAATATTAACACCGTTAATTATCCTTAATTGCATCACGTTTTAAAGTACAAGGACTAAGTTGAACAAAATAAAGGTATAATGACTAAATTGAACAAAACACTATAGTACAAGAACATCGTAGGTACTTTGACCGCAAATACTTAGGGTCTGTTTGGAAACCCGAAAAATGACTTCTGAAAAATGTTTTTCAAATTTTTAGTGTTTGGATGCAATAGGAAAATCTAGTCAACGGAAAACATTTTCCGTTGACTAGGGAAAATGAAGCCATTTTGGCGGAAAATAACTTCCGCCAAATTTGGGGAAGTCATTTTCCGCCAAAATGTTTAAACATACAATTCTACTTATTTTTCCGAAAAATAAACTAAACACACCAAGTTTCCAAAATGCAACCAAACACTGGAAATAAAAATGTTTTCTGGCACATTTTCCATAGGTCATTTTCCTACTTTCCAAACGGACCCTTAGTCGACTTCCTTGTTTTACTCTCAATTTCTATTCTCTCTCACAAGTCTTTAATATAAATAATATTTCTAGGACTCATATGATGAAAACATCTCATCATTATTTATTATATATCATAGAATAAAAGTGATGGAGTACAATTTAAGAGTACATACTGTAAGGGACTGTTTTTCGTGATCGTGTTAAGACCCAATAAATGAATGGGCCAACTGGTTAGCTTGCCAAATGAATAAAGGAAGCGTCAATAGCGTTAATGTTTGTTCTGCCTTAAATGCTAAGGTTTGGCCAAGTCTGGCATGCCGACCTGGTTAAGTTTGGGGAGCTTGTCGCTAGTCTTGGACGTGACTATGAAGGTAATCGATGCAATTCGAAGAACGTCGGGAGCTATTGCCATTCCCCTGATGAGCCTATAGTAGGATGAAACTAGTTTGGCATGTATGCCGGTAAGGCTGGTCCGCGAGATATGAATGGCCGAGGACGATGCACGTGCATTGTGTGCTGCGCCCGGACTCTATGCTCGTGACAGGCTTTCTCTAACGCCCATAGAACTTTGCTACACATTTATGAGATTTGCTACATCGATCTAGAGCTTTCTAGCAGTTGTACATATGATCTCATAGTTTGTAGATCATAGTTTAGAGATATGTACATAGCAACTAGAAGTTGTAGAGATGCTTAAAACATTCTAGAATCTTAGAGAATCCCCAAACTTTATAGAGATTTTGGGAAAATTTTGGAGAGTAAATCTTAGCCTAAAATTAAGTAAATCTCCACCATCCATTGGGGGTGAAAAGAGTATAAATACCCCTCAATGACCCACATTTGTATCCATCCAAAAGTTCAAGTAATCTAAGTTTCTTACAAAGTTTTCAAGCATTTTCTTAAGCTTCCTTGTGAATTTTTGTAACATGAACAATTAAAATCCTACAACAAAATTTAAAATTTTAAAACTAGCGAGTAACATTAACAATTAAAATCCTACAACAAAAAGGGTTAAATGTTTTCCTTCTGTAAAATAGCGAGTAACATGAACAAACAAAAGGAGTTAAATGTATTTCCTTATGTAAATACCAAATAAACTAAGCAAATCATAATCTCTTTTCAAGAGGAGGCCTCATAGGTTATTGCTAATAAGTTGAATCTATCATCATTAACAAACATGTAAGCATATTTTACAGTATAGAAAAAACAAGTGCTCCAAAATGATAGAGCAAAAAAGTAGAAAGAACTAGCATTTAGGATAAAGTTTACTGATTCTTTTTTGCCTTAAAAACAAAAGAAATGGATCTTCTATCTAGACTAGTAGTTCTAATAAATAAAAAAAAAAGTGTTTTTACAAACATGCCAACAACCAGTCCAAGGATGCCACAGCAGCAGTAATGTCAATTATACCAAACAAAAATTATAAATAAAAAGCTATGATTTGCAGAGTCTAGGCAGAAGTGGTGGTCAGTTATTAAGTGCTCCAAATTAATCTTGTGATCGCCAATAAATATAAAGATAGTCATTTAAGTTACCATCGCAGAATTTTTAAAAAAAAAGTTACCATGGCAGGACTGTGACTAAATAAAGTCCTGAATGCAGCATATCCGACCAAAAAGCCAGTGAACATCATAAGAACTATATGTATGCATGCCAATAAACCAGATAGCAGTTAAAAAAGTAAATTGATTAAGATTAGAGTAGTTAAGTTCTAGAGCCACAAATTAAAGATTATTTTACAACATGATCTCACTGATATAATTTCACATCTTTATGATCAAATTTTGCATTATTGATAAGCATACACAATTTACACAATTTACCAATAAAATGCGATATTGATGAGAGCTAAAATTCCATATTGTATCAGATTCCATACTTTTAATAGATTAAATAGATAGATAGATAGATATATACACATTCAGGGGTTGGGGAATAGGTCGTCGGAGCTCACCAAAGCCTAATTGATCCTTGTAAGAAGAGAAAGGCTCTTCAACTTTCTTCTTGGAGGTTATGTCCTTCACCAATTCCTCATAGGCCTTCCTCTCGGATGCCTCCGCCAGTTTACTTATGCGAGCCTTCAATTCCTCGCTCTTCGGCAAATTATGCCGTGCGTTGCAAAAATGGCATGGACTAAAAACGAAGTGTTCGACTTTTTAAAAAAAATCTTTCGATTGCCATTAACGAGTTCATGCTCTGCTATATATTCAAAATTCATTTTCGATTGAGTCACCATGATTTACATCCTCCCAAATGCTCTGTCGGGCCGGGGTGTGGGGGGCCCTTAGGGTTAGGGTTCAGCCTTTTTGGAATGATATATTCAAAATTAATTAACTATATATTCAGAATTAGTGAACTATATATCCACACCAGTTACTAGTACTCTGTTTGGCTATGTTAAATATCCAGAATTAATTAACTATATATCCATAATTAATGAATATATATATATATTCACACAGGTTACTAGTACTCTGTTTGACTTATGACAGTTCGTTGGTGTGTATTCAGAATAAATGATTATATATTCATAATTAATGAATTATAAATTCAGAATTAGTGAACTATTATCCAGAATTGAGTGAATATGTATCCAAAATTAGTGAACTATATATCCACACAAAAATAGTGAAAATCCTGCCGATTGAAGTTTATAAAAAAAAAATAATAGGTGGAGTTAAACCGTTACTCCACCATAATGAAACGACGTCGTTCACAACCGTGTACACCATGCATGGCGCACACGGTTGCACAGCATAACGACGCTCTTCTCTCTGGGCTTGGGGCTTAAAACGCGAATCCGGATCCGCACAGAAGGGAAACGAGTTGAGGTCTTCTCGACGGGTTCGATCGAATCCAGATGGAGCGCAGAGCTCTGTAGGCACGGAGGCTCGCTGAGAGAGTGAGGCGGCGAGGTCTCTCAAGTCTTGAGATAGGTTAGCGTCCTGAGTAGATGCGGCGAGAAAGGAATGGATTACATCGGTGGCTAATATAACCAAGCCGCCGTCTGCCGCAGCGGTGCTCGGAGAAGTCGCGCATTTTGCGTCGGCCTCCATTTTTGAGATGTTCTTTTTTGTTTTCTGGTTTTGCAAATCTTTCCGTGCATACACGACGCTGTGATCCATTTATCAGTCCTTCGCTATGGAATCTTATATTATAGAGATTGTTCAATTTAATCTTATACATTTATATGGTTTAATTAATATTTTTTTTTTTTTTTTAAAAAGTAGTGAAATTAAGTTAATGGTGTTAATATTATCGTTAACTTAATTTATATGACATTAACATAATTGTTGTTACATCATGATATTTATATTCTAAACTCATATATTATTTATAAATATTTAAATTAATTATTTTTTACCACTAATATATTACATTAATATGTTCAAAATAAATAATTACAAGCATGCTTTTTGTAATGATTGGATGGGAGCGGTGAGCGAACGTCTCATTCTTGAGACCGGGTAGGCTGTTTTCTCACTCAGCCTGGGTTTCCCCCACCCTTTTGTATCCCAAAAAAGGAAAATTAATTTTAAATGTTTAAAGTAAAATATGAGTGAATATAAATATCATGATGTGACGATGGTGTTGTCAGTGCACGTAACTTAAGTTAATGGTAATATTGACACCGTTAATATTGTCCTTAATTGCATCACTTTTTAGAGTACAAGAACTAAATTTAACAAAACACTATAGTGCAGAGACCTCGTAGGTACTTTGACCGAAAGTATTTGGTCGACTTTTTTTTTTTTTTTCCTCTCTCTAAATTTCTATTATCTCTCACAAGTCTTTAATATAAATATATTTTCTAGGACTCATATTGATGAAAACATCTTATCATTATTTATCATATCATGGAATAAAAGTGATAGAGTTTTCAAAAAAAAAAAAAGTGATAGAGTAAAATTTAAGAATACATATTGTAACAGACTGTTTTTCGTGACCATGTTAGCACCCAATGAAGGCAAATTATGTTGTGCATCCGTGTGCACCATGCATGGTGCACACGGATGCAAAAACGGCGTCGTTTTACTTAAATAAAAAAAAAAATCATTTTCGATTGTCGTTAGTTACGTAAACATATGATCATAATTTTATAACTTTACATTCTTGATTTATAGTTATGAAATTATGGCTGTGTAGCTATGCAATTCTGGATTTATAGTTATGAAGTTATGGATGCGTAATTATGCATGCAATTTTGAATGTATAGTTATCAATTTATAATTTCACATTCTGAATGTATAGTTATGAAGTTATTGATGTGTAGTTAT
Source organism: Ipomoea purpurea (assembly GCA_009835305.1). Lineage (NCBI taxonomy): Eukaryota > Viridiplantae > Streptophyta > Magnoliopsida > Solanales > Convolvulaceae > Ipomoea > Ipomoea purpurea. The sequence continues at coordinate 5,405 of VALG01015372.1, read as the reverse complement.
GCCATTCTGGATGTATAGTTATGCAATTCTGATTTTTTTTAAAAGTCGGACGTCAAAACGACGTCGTTTTTGCAATCGTGTGCACCATGCATGGTGCATACAATTGCACAGCATAACGCTCCCCCAATGAATGAATGAGTCAACTGGTTAGCTTGCCAAATAAATAAAGGGAGTGTCAGTAGCGTTAAGGTTTGTTCTGCCTTTGACGCTAAGGTCTGGCCAAGTCCGACATGCCGACCCGGTTAAGTTTGGGGAGCTTCTCGCTGGACATGACTATGAATGGAACTGATGCGATAAGGGCATAACTGGTCGGGAGCTATTGTCATTCCCCTGATGAGCTATGGCAGGGTGAAACCAGTTTGGCACGTATGCGGGTAAGGCTGGTCCGCCGGGTATGAGTGGCCAGGACGCCGCACGGGCGTTGTGTTCTGCGCCGGAGTCTATGCCCATGACATGGGCGTTGTGTAACGCCCGTGACATTGTCGTTGTATAACGCCCGTGACATGGGCGTTGTGTAACGCCATGGAACTTTGCTACGCATTTATGAGATTTTCTACGTCGCTCTATAGCTTTCTAGCACTTGTACATAGCATCACATAGTTTGTAGAATAGTCTAGATGCATGTACATAGAAACTAGATGTTGTAGAGATGCTTAGAACATTCTAGAATCTTAGAGAATCTCAAGTTTTTATAGAGATTTTGGGAGGATTCTAGAGAGTAAATCGTAGCCGTAAGCTTAAGTAGATCTCCACCATCCATCGAGAAGGCGAAAAGAATATAAATACCCCTCAATGGGCCTCATTTGTAACCATCCAAAGTTGAAGTAACCTAAGTTCCTTACAAAACTTTAAAGCATTTTCTTAAGCTTCTTTGTGAGATTTTTGTTTTACTCACTTTCTTAGCTATCCCATCAAAGAGTTGTTAAGGTTGTACGAGACTTGATTAGTGAGAATGAGTACATAAGAATATAGGGGGTTTATAGAAGTTCAGATGTGACAAGTTTGTTAGTTAATTAAAACAATATCCAACATTATTTTCATCTATTAATCAAATATTAAACGTTAAATTATTTAGAAAAATAATATTTTCCTTTTACATTTTTTCTAGTGATGTGTTCGGGTCCTATCCGGATCACTGAAGTTAACTTCAATTGGGTAAAGAGATTGAAAAAAATGAGAAGAAACCATTTAATAGATAACAACTCAATCATTGACTAAGTTTACTTATTCGCTTATTGCTATTACATATTTATATGGGTCACTAATGATACCTTCCTGTCCTCCAAATTATGCTTCATCAAAGGTTACTGATAGGATATTGATGGTTTTTCGGGTTCAGTTTCACCTAAATTGGGAATGACCGAACAAAATAGGGTAAGAAAATAATAATATTATTAGTCTACACGTTAGATTCAAAAAAGTATGTACAAAGTTTGAGATATCGGCCCAAATAAATAATAAAATTATAGTCCAAATAAATAATAGGTATAAGGGCCAATAGATCATTGATTTGAAAGGAAATATGATCTAAACTAATTAATTTCATGCAATTAATTCAATTGACATGTTTTTTTTTTTAATTTTCTAACAAGTCATCCAAATTAAAATATTTTTAAAAATAATTATTTAAAAAAAAAAACAAAGCTTTATCTTCGTGAAGATATCTTCATATTAAACACACTGCAAATTCAAAACATTAGTAGAAATATTACAAACATTCTACTCCACCTTCGTATTCAACAGACTACAAATTCAAAACATGGAGAAAGTGTGCTGTTTAAACTCACTCCTAAACATTAACTACTATACCAAATCACAAATATAGCTTCAACAATACAAAAAGTCAAATCACAATTAGATATCTAAAATGTCAAAATAGATTTCTAACATTATTTAAAAAATGATATTTTTTCTAATATTTTTATTTATTAATTAAATATTTAACGTTAAATTATTTAGGAAAATAATTTTTTGTTAATATTTTTCTGGAGTGAATTCCATTTTTAGTCCTATTATTATAGGTACTTTTCCAATTTTAGTCCATCATAATTATTTTTTGTCACATTGCGTCCACTATTATTAAAAGTGTTTCAATTTTAGTCCATTTTAAGATTTTTCGTGGACTAAAATTGGAACACTTTTAATAATAGTGGACGCATTGTGACAAAAAGAATTATGGTGAACTAAAATTGGAATGACCCCTATAACTGCAGGACCAAAAATGAAATTCACTCAAAACAGTTTGTGCGTCTATTTCCACATCAACACTACCCATATATATAGTGTCCTTGAGCCAACTTAGAGCCTCTCTTAAACTGATAGACTCAACGGCTTCATTAACACTAAAAGTATGTCAAACGCACATTTTCGTTGCAAAAAACGCTCCTTCATGATCTCGTAAAACCCATCCTAATCCCATAGAATTATTCGGTATGTCTAGTGAAGCATCTGTATTTAACTTCAAAATAATGGGCTTCATAGGCTAGCATTATGTTATCTATTATTAAGCGCCCCGGAACAATAGCATTTTGAGCAGACGAGATAATCCCTTGCAGAAGAGGTTTTAGCCTATTTGCACATACTTTCACAACAATCTTATAGACACATTACATAATGCTATTGGTCTTAGGTCCTGCATAGACTTAGGACGAACCTTCTTTGGTATTAGCACAATGTAGGTAGCATTGGCCTTAGTTGGAAGATTAGTAGTATGAATGAAACTTGGGAAGAAATGCAATTTTGTAGAAGAGAAGTGGCGAGAACTTCTATTGCTTCCAAAAACTTCTACTCAGAAAAATCCTTGTTGATGTTGCATGTATACTTATGCTGTTGCAAAATTTCTTAGTACTTGATATAATACTCCGTATAATATAATACGATTATAATATAATTTGATTAAGTAGTGTTAATTAATAGTCCCATGGAGACATGTGAAATGTTGCAAAGTAAAGATTCTTTTAGTCTTAGACATGGCAAATAAAGAATAAGAATTTAGTTTACTTATATATTGAGCAATAAATTCAATAACAAAAAAAAAAAAAATTGCATTACTTTATTACATATACCCTACACTTATTTCACAACTTCTACTTACACTTAACACCCAAAAAAAAAAAAAAAAAAAATCTACATACACTTTCAAATACTTGAGCTATATATCGCAAATAATAGAGACGAATTGAAGGTGACAATATGGCAAATAATTGTATGCAAGAAGCTAGCGAAAACAGAGAAGGAGAAAGAGTAACGAAAAATCTAGATTAATGTCCGTAAGAATCATGAAGCAACTATATGACATTGAATGGTATTTCCTTCCCTTTCCATCCCCTTCCCAGATAAAAGTCTTGTAAGCGATTCGAGCTTCTGACATACTCCCTTGGTATAACGGCAGTATGCATTGTGTAAATAGGGATGGCGCCCAACACAGGCTTAGCCAAGGTGACTTTGCCTGCGAACGTAAGAAGCTTGCTGCGCCACCCTTCTAATCTGGCTATAACACGATCAAGTAGCCCAGCGTCCACTTCCAACGAGATACTCTGGCTTAGGCGTTCCATACAGAGGACGAAAAGGGCGGGCAACATTGCATCACCTTGACGAATGCACCTACCCAGGCGGAATTGTGGCAAACGTACACCGTTCCACACAATATACATAGCCGTCGTTTGCACACACTCCATAATAATGCGCATCCAATCCTCGTTAAAACCTACATCCAAAAGAGTATCATTAATAAATTCCAAGAAAGGCAGTCATACACCTTTTCTAAATCAATTTTAATTTCCATCAGTCCCATTTTCCCTTTTTTAACACGCATGGAATGCATCAACTTCTTGATACACTATTACGTTGTCATTAATCTATTTCCCCGGGACAAACGAGCCGACAATTTTGGGTAAAATGAGTTTGAGTTGGTTTGTTATAGTTAAATAATATAAGAAAAGATATGGTAGATGCATGTGCATGGTAACAGTAATGGAAAAGATAACAAAAGTTATAACGGTAAGAGTATTTTTGTCCAAAAAATTGTATAGTACAACTCTAAAAGCACATTGTACAAAATGGTTAGCATTAAAACATAGACATAAATGATGGATATAACTTTGATTGAGACTTATTATGTTTTTAGATTTGCTACATCGCTCTAGAGCTTTCTAGCACTTGTACATATCATCTCATAGTTTGTAAAAGGAATAAGGTCCAAATTGGCCACTAAAACGTAACCTGAATATGAAATTAGGCCACTGAACGAAAAAAAAAAAAAAGAAGATGAAGGTGAAATTAGGCAACTGAACACTCCAAAAAGTGCAATTAGGTCACTGAACTCTCCAAATGTATGCAATTTCACCGGATAACAGGTTACCATCAATTTTAGCAGGTTACTGGCAGTTGAGTTGACATTTTTAATAATTTTTAATAATAAATTTTTAAAAAATTGAAAAAATAAAATAAAATAAAAATAAAACGACGGTGGCCACCCCGTCGTTTTTATTTTTAATTTTTTATAAAAAAAATTATTATTAAAATTATTTAAAAATTATTAAAAATGTCAACTCAGCTTCCACGTAAGCAGGTAACCTGTTAAAATTGATGGTAACCTGCTATCAGGTGAAATTGCACGTTTTTGGAGTGTTCAATGACCTAATTGCACTTTTTTTTTTTTTTTTTTTTTTTTTTTTTTTTTTTTTCGTTCAGTGGCTACTTGCATTTTCAATACGTTCGTGGCTAATTTGAACCTTATTCCTGTGTAAAATAGTCTAGATGCATGCACATAGCAACTAGGTGTGTAGAGATGCTTAGAACATTCTCGAATCTTAGAGAATCTCAAGCTTGTATAGAGATTTTGGGAGGATTCTAGAGAGTAAATCCTAGCCGTAGATTAGGTAGATCTCCACCATCCATTGAGGAAGTGAAAAGAATATAATAACCCTCAAAGGCCTCATTATTTAACCATCCAAAAGAACAAGTAATCTAAGGGTCCGTTTGGGAAGCAGGAAAAATGAGTCATTTTCCGGAAAACATTTTCCTTTCTTGTGTTTGGCAGCACGACAAAAAACAGTCTTTGTGTGTTTGGTTCATTTTCGAAAAATGAGATAGAATTGTATAATTAACAATTTTATATAATTAATTATTTTGTTTAAAATAAAAAATTATTATAATAAAATTTATTTTTTAAATCAAATAAATTATTATTAAAATTTTTTTAAAAAAAGGAAGAAGAATACGAAAGAAACAGAGAAAAGGACTTTCTCTCTGGTTTCTTCGCGAGGGAAACCAGAGAGATGTTCTCTCTGGTTTCCCTCGCCGGAAACCAGAGAGAAGAGTCCTTCTCTCTGGTTTCTTCCGGCGAGGGAAACCAGAGAGACGTTCTCTCTGGTTTCCCTCGCGGAAACCAGAGAGAAGCCTTC
>VALG01015371.1:0-18000 GCA_009835305.1 Ipomoea purpurea | reverse complement strand
TCCATGGAAGCCGGCCAAAGGAATTAAAAACTACTATTATGATTTGATTGCCAGATGATTAGGATGCAACTCAGAACAAAACTTGAATGACAGAAGGTCTAAACAAGGTAAAAATAATTGTATTTTTAATATTGAAATTGTAAATTTTTAGAATATAATTTGTGTTTCTAAGTTAAAAATGCCAAATAACTGTAGAATGAAATTTGTGAATACAATACAAGATCATTAAATCTTAATTGTTATATTTGTGTGACTCTAGCATTTGAAATAAATTTGTGAATACAAAACAAGGTATTTAATTATATACGGAGTATATGTTAATATTGTGTGTTTGTAGTATACAATTGTGAATTTTTAAATGGTAAATTATGTACATTTAGATGCGGTTCCACAAAATAATTGGTGCATCTGAAGATGGCAATTATGCTGTGGAACCGTGTCTCCTTGGACACGATTCCAAACTGTCATAATTGTGAATATAGAGTTCTATAATTATGAACATAGAGTTCTATCACAACCCTCAAGTTTAAGCAGTAAAACAGAAAAGAAAAACAGAAGCAGAGATAGAGAAAAGAAGATTGCAGAAGAAAGGGGAAATTTGCAGGAGAAATAAGGGAAGAGAAATTAGAGGAAGAGATGAAGTAAAAGTGATAATTCATATTCATTCAAAAGATAATTCCAGTACTACAATTCTATCCCTATATTCTAGTCATCCCATTCAACAAACTCCTGATTTTCCGGAAGAATTATCCAGAAGGAAATAACAAAGAAATAACAATAAGAAAAATTAATATAGATATTTATACGCTGTCGTATTGCTCCCAGCAGATGCTTGGTTCATGACAAGTTCTGTAATTGTGAATATGAAGTTCAAAAATTATGAAATATAAATGAATATAGAGTTCAATAATTATAAACATAGATTCTGTAATTATGAATATAGAGTTCAATAATTATGAATATAAAATTAAAAAATTATGAACATAGAATTTTATAGTTATGGAGGCCTAACAATTCTCGAAAGTTTTTGTTTATAATTCAAAGAGTTAAATAGTCACCGCTATTTAAAACAAGAGTTTTACTATATGGAATTAATATAGTTTGGGACTTTGGCGGCAACTCTGAGAATCATCATGTTTTTTCTATGAACTGGCCGATGCAAACGGCCAGTTCTTGTTGATTGTTATTATATTTTTTTAATCTAATTTAACATACATTGTTATTAGTTTTAGAGTTAATTATCAAAATGTCCCTTGACTATAGTAAAATTATCAATTTTATTTCTTTTTTTTATTTTTTAAAACCAATTAAGTCCCTCAATTTTAAATTTTTTAACCAATTTGATCCTCCGTTTGTTTGACCGTTAGTCAACTGTTAAACTTGGGACCAATTTGTAATTTCCGTTATAGTCAATGGACCATTTTGGTAATTAACTTTAGGGGAGGGCAATTCGGTTTAGTTTTCTCGAATCGAACCGTACCGAACAACCGAATGGTATTGGATACTGTGTATACTGAACGATTTGATAAAAACAGATCCAAATTGTTCAGTAAAAAATTAAACTGAACCGAATACCGTTTGATTTTTTAAAAAAAAATTTTTTTAATTTAATAATAAATAATAATTAATAAAATAATATAATAATAATGATAATTAATAATATATAATAAATAAATAAAAAGTAAATCAAATTCCAGTGCTACTTGCTCTGCCGTTCAACTCATATTTTCACGGGTATCTCTCGTAAATGTTTGATTTGATTTATTTATGGTTTGTTATCAAAAGTTCGCAAGAATCTATTACCGTTCGGTTGTTCGGTATATTACCGAATCTAACTAGTTTGGTACGGTTCGGTTTCGAGAAAACTAAATCGAATTGTCACCCTTAAAGTTATTTACCAAAATGGTCCTTTGATTATAGCGAATTACAATTTGATCCCAAGTTAACGAATTTGACTAACGACCACACATACGGAGGACCAAATTGGTTAAAATTTTTTAAGTTGATGGACTTAATTGGTCAAAAAAATAGTCAAGGGATCCAAATTAGTAATCTTCGCTATAGTCAAGTTGTCTATTTCGTATTAATTTTAGTTCTTATTTATTTATTTTTTTATAAACCAATATTTATTTTCCCTTACCCTCTTAAGAAAGACTTTTGGTAATGCAAATATTAATGGTCTGTTTACTAACTGAAAATTTTCTCCAATTTTTAAAAAAATTAGAGAATTGAAAATAGAAAACAGAAAACATGTTTACTTGCATAATTTTCATTTTGAAAACTGAAAATATTTTTTATTTTCTTTTTAGAAAACTAAATAACTTTTAAAAACTGTTTTCTAAATAGAAACATAATCATCTACCATCTATTTGACTATATATCACTATAACCACATTCTTTCTACTTACATATTGATTCATCACTATGATTACATTCATTATCATATCTTTTCCTTATCACTATATTCTATCTTTATACTCGCATTTACTTATATAAATATAACTTATTTGCTTACGCTTAAAGTTATACAATTAATCATATTATCAAATTAAACTTTGAAATCTACACCAAGTTTTAGATTTTGATTGAACTCAATATATTATTGGTTTGGATATTTTTAGTTATGCTATATCGTAATACAAGTTTGATCCGAGTATTGGATATTGAAATTTCGCATTTATTAGACATCAAAGTAAAAAATTACAAGTCATTGAATGAATATATCCAAAAAATATTTTAAATATTAGCTCAAAAAATAGTAATATCATCTAAACTAAATTTTAGGTAACTTAATAGGTTATTGGTTCGGATATTTTTTAGTTATATTATATACATAAATGAATTTGGTTCGGATATCAAATTTTACGTATATTAGACTTAAAAGTAAAAATTATATCTATTCAATTAAACCAAACATATCCAAAAATATTTTAAATATAAAGTTTTAAAATCACTCAAAATTAAACTTGTGTTAATTTTATAATGTTAGTTTAAAAAAAAAAACTGAAAAAATGAGTGTTAGTAATAAACAAGTTTTATAAACAGAAAACATAGAATAAAAACTGAAAATTATAAAACAGAAAACAAAGAACAATTTTTTGCGGATTGGAACTTACAAAACTCTATGTTCATAATTTTAGAACTCTATATTCACAAATCACAGTTATGTCCAGTTTTGGAACCGTATCCACCTTGCAAGGTAGACACGGTTCCACAACATAATTTGCCCCGTTTAATGGAAATATAAATATTTTTTATGGACTAAGTTAAATTGAGAAGGAAAAGTTTGGAGATCCAAGTGTAGCTTTTAAAATAGTAGAGGTCCAATCGTTAATTACCAAATTTTAGGAGGCCCAAGTGAAAAAAGTCCTTATTTATTTGCATAATCGAATGAACAATTGTTATTGCATGGACTGTCCACAGTCCACATAGCTGTGTGGACCACGGTCTAAAAATGACATTTTGCTTAATTTTATTTTTTCGCGCATCCACCCGCAACATAATTTTTTATAAATTATAATATACATTATTTTAAAACATAATATATATTATTCTAAAGCATAATGCACTTTAATTTAAAATATAATGAACATTATATTACCCTAAATGTTTCATTATTCTAACAGGTAATGTATATTATTTTAATACATAATGTTCATTATTATAAAATATAATATACATTACTCTAAGGCATAATATACATTATTTTAAAACATAATATACATTATTTTACTCATAATATTCACGATGTTGTTTTGGAGCATAGGCAACAAAGCTATGTCCACACAATATAATTTGCCTGGAACGAATAACTTATAACACAGACTATAGATGCTGACTAGCCAGTTAACCCTAATGACTATGCTAAATCAGCACAATTTATAACGTACGAGGATTAAATACCACCACTGACATCTCTGTTACTGTCCAAAATGAGAAACCACATGTTCAAACTTCAGTAGGAGCATTAATTCTTTGTGTTTCAATATGTTGAAAAAGTATGTATAGACAGATATATGTTGAATTTTAGTACCAAAAAATGTCGCAGTAACACTGTTTTTTATATATGGGCTGATTTGGGAAAAAGTAAGTGAATCTTGTGTCGTGTGAATACACAACCTTAAAAGCAAATTATCGGTATAATCGGGTGCTTTCGACTAGTTGCACACAGACTTTTTACGAGATATCGGCACATGTATTCGCAGTCACAGTAGAACCCGACTTAGAGCTCAGACAGAAGGCTCAGAGATAATAGAAGAAGAGAAGAATGAATTGTGTGTTTTAATGAACAAGGGAATGACCCCGTATATACCAACATAGGCTTCACTTCTCAGCCACCCAAATCCAAAAACAGTGTTGGACCACTCATTCTTAATGAATGAGATTCAATCATTTGAGTGAAAAACTAGCAACCACAAAAAATAATTGGACAAAGTATGTTGTGTAGCTTTTGACCAACTCATGCATTTTCCAACATCACTTATTTGAATGTTATTCCCAACATCCCCCACACATTCAAACAAGTGTGAAGGAAGTAGATGTCTGAGCGGAAGTGAGCGCTGACCTTAGTGCCAGTGGTATAGATCTTGAACTGACACGTAGTGACTTGAGTAACTTTCTCCTTAGTAGTGAATTGAATCTTGAACTAGCCAAAAGTTTTGAACTCATGTGCACACATCAGCACTCATTATGCAGGTTCTTCGTAAGTCAAACTCTTTGACTTGAGGTCTACCTCTGTGTAGACCCTAACTTAGAGTATCTCATGTTCAGTTGCTTTATGAGTACGTAAGCTTGGCTTACTTTGTTGATTTTAAGCTCATTTCCCGTCTGGTCTTAGTTTTCTTTTAAGATCCACTTGCAGCAATTGGTTTGGCTCCTTTGGGTACATCTAACACGTCCCATGTGTGATTAGACTTAATGGAGTCTAGCTCACTTTGGATGGCTTCTTTCCAAAAAATAGCGTCTACAGAGCGCACGACAGCCTCAAAGGACTTTGGCTCTTCTTCTAAGATTAACTGACAGACGAACTGGTCAGATAGTTCATTAACGTCACTCAGCTCAGATATGTACGTAATGAAATCAGGCCCAAAGCTGGTTTCAGTTCTTTGTCTCTTACTCTATTCCTAGGCTCTTCTATCTCGTTCTCAATTTGAGATGAGGAGGGTAACAAAGACACGCCTTCTTGTGAGATAGGTGGAACCAATTTTAGTGGGAAGAACATGTTGTTAAGAACTCAGCCTCTCGTGCCTCGCACATAGAGCGACTATCCAAGTACATAAACCTGTATGCAGTGCTGTTTTCTGCATATCCCACAAAAATAGCGTTTTGGGTTTAGACCTAATGTTAGGCTTATTTAAAGGTTGGGAGACTCACTTTATGCTAGACACCCCACACTTTGAAGTATTTTAGGTTCGGCGCATAACTCTTCAATAGCTCATATGGAGTCTTCTCATACCTTTATGGGGTATCCTGTTGAAAATGTGGTTAGCTGTAAGGGTTGTTTCTCCCCCCAAAAAAAGAGTTGAAGTGCTCGAGCTGATTAGGAAGACACTAATAATCCTTCTTTGAGAGTTTACGTTTTTTCTCTCAGCTATGCCATATTTGTTATGGGATTTTATGGTTTATTCACACTGATTAATTTATTTGGTTTTTAATACTTTTATATATAATAATTATATTTATATTTTTTTTATTATGGATTTGGTTGTATTATTTATATTATTTATATTATTATCTTAGTTATTTGATCTTATTATTTTTATATTATTGATTTTATTTATATTATATATTATTATTTATCATATTTATTTTAATTTAATTATATTTTTTTATATATATTTTTTTTTTTGTAAAACTCTAATTTGGATATAATCATGTATGTTGGGGCATTTTCTGAATTTCGGGTCTCCTATAAAATGTGTGTCTCAGATCAGAATTCAGTCCGGGTGCATTTTTCGTCTTATAGCTCATACGTCTATGAGCCTGCTTTACTTTTGCGGTCTTCTCGCTAACATAGAGATAACTTTGAATTGTTGCTAGGTCTTTTTAGCGGATATTTATAGTTACATTACATGCATTCTAATATCAAAACCGATGTTAAGTTTATTGGGATGAGCTAACTTTGCGCGATACATTGGTCATAACCAGCCAGTTTCAGTCCACTAATCCGGATAAGAGTGCAAGTCCACAGTTGTAACCAGTTTTCAAATCAACATTGTACCAAGGAAGCTTTTTTTCAAGAGCAACTAGAGTTGTTCCCGCCCCCGCTACTCATCTATCGCCGATCTAAAAGTCGTGTGTGTTCTATACCTTTTATCGGACTAGCTCCATATTTTTCTACTTGTCCGTTTCCATAGAAGTAACCATGACTCCCATATATACTGATGTCTGCCTTCATCTTGTTGTCTAAGTAGACTTACGAACTGTAAAAAGATAAGAAGACTAGAAAACAATATTGATTAAAGCATTTATGGAGGGATATTTCATAGATATATTCTTTTGTCGCACGCATTCTCAGACTAAGTCACTCATAGTAACTATCCCTTAACAGTCAGCTATTAGTATTCTTGAGTGACGCTATTAACTCTGAGCACACTGCAGACAACTATGTGAGTTATGATGATGCTTAGCGCGTAATGAAGCAGGTGTGTTTTTATACTAAACTTTATCCCTCCAACAATAACTTCACATTGGGAATATGAATCATTTTTGCAGATTTTGAACAGCATACTCATAGATTTTATCTATCTCTCTTAGGGTTTGGCGGGCAGCCAAACTCCCTGCCACAACTCAAGCACGCCCCCACCATGATTGTCCTAGAGCTAGCATGCCCGGTTTTTAACCAAAGGCAAGGGCTGGCGAGAGCGGAGAAAACCATTTTTCCAAACAGGCAGAATTCTAGCTGACCAAATCGCATGCCACGCGCCACAAGTTCCTCCCCCCCTTTTCATCCCTGCACCAAAGCCGAACGCACTACCAAGCCAAGACTCTGCGCCAAGATTAGAAAATTGTTACCAACAAATGATGGTAGATGGATAACGCATTGAAATTCCATACAGAGAGGCATATGTAACAGGAAGCAAAGAATATGACATAAACTCTCCTCCCTCCTAACCAACAAGCCGGGCCCATAATTGACTACATCACACTCTCCCCAATATTAACCAGTTATCAGTTCGGCAAAATATTAGATAGAGCCCTCCACATAAAATTCTTCCATTTGGAGTTGGTATTTTCAACTTCCACAACGGTGCTCCACACCTGCGAGCATAGGCACCAAAAACATCCCCCGAGCCGCCTGTACGCCACCTTCTGACCCGAATATATTTCCGGTTATCTCCCCTTCCAAGTACCAGCGAGTCATCATGATTAACATTCAATGGCTAGCTTATTAATCAAGGCCGGCATCCATGTGCATTAAAAGTCTGCGGATAAAACATTATTCCATGATAGCCTGTGTCCTCATCCACCCAAAATGCTGGCAACCAATTTCAACATGAGTTACTATCACGGTTGCACAGTAGATACGAATGGGTCTTGTGGATTAGGTAGCCAAGGATGAGACAAACATGCGTATACGCGACCTCCCTCCGCAAATCCTTCGTCTACATCCGACTTGACAAGGCCCGTGTCCCAGGCCATAACACTTCTCCATACATAACTCGGGTTACCGCCCTATTACCGCATCATAAAAAGAATGTTGTGGGAATAGTACCTTGGCCTTCAGACTCTGCCACAAAGGTGTTCGGAGCGCGTTAGGAGTCGCCACCCCTTGCTTCGCAAGCAAAGCCAAGTTAAACTCATGTAACCGTTTAAAGCCCAACTCACCACACTTCTTGGGGGAGGCACATTCTGTCCCATGCCATCCAATGAAGCCATCTTCCCCTCTCACTCCCGCCCCACCAATATCTGTTCATCAATCGCTCCCAGGGCAGCACACAGCGTTTTGGGGATTAGAAAGATGCTCATAGTAATGTTGGCATGGCCTGTGCACCACTCTTCAACAGAACCTCCTTACCAGCTGTGGACAGAAACCGCTTATTCCACGTCCCAAATCTCTGCCTTAGTTTTCTGCTCAATGTAAGCGAAAACCAGCTTCTTATTCTGCCCCAATCACCGAAGGGAGGCCCAGGTACTTGCCAAAATCATCAGCCTGGGACACCCCAAGCCCAGCTACATGATCCCTCACCTCATCCAACGTATTTCGGCTAAAAGAAATTACTGGACTTATTAAAGTTAACCGCCTGCCCCAGAAATAAGCTCATAAACTCCCAGACAACCTCTTCACCTCCATTCTTCTGCAGAATTGCCCTTGGAAGAAGAGAAGGCTGTCATCTGCAAAAAACAAATGCGGATAGCCGGTGCCCCCCTGGCCACCCTACACCCGTGAATTAAGCCCTTGGCCTGAGAATCCTGCAGCAATAAAGATAAACCCCTCCTGCGCATATAATAAAAAGATAGGGGACAGTGGGTCACCTTGTCTAAGTCCTCTTGTGGGAACAATCTCCTCAGAGGGCCTTCCATTCACCAGGACCTTATACCGCACAGTTCGGACACACAACATACACCAGCTGCACCCATCTTCATCAAACCCCAACCTTCTCAACATCTGTCCACAAACGGACCACTCCATCCTGTCATACGCCTTGGCCATATCCAGTTTTAGGGGCTGCCCAGCCAACCCTCCCCAATTGCTTCCTCCTTAAGATAATGGCCAACCTCCGAAGCGAACACAATATTATCGGAAATTAATCCTACCCCGGCAGAAAGGCACTTTGAGACTCAGAAATTATCCCTTCCAAAAGCGGTTTCATTCGGTTAGCAATCATTTTTGCCATGACCTTATAGAGTACATTGCACAGAGCTATTGGCCTCAAATCAGAGACCGACACAGGGGCACACTTCTTAGGGATCAAGACAATATTGGCATCATTTAAACTGGGGGGGAAATAAGTTTGAGAAAGACAATTAAGCACAAAATCTGTGACATCCTTACCTACCACACTCTAAAGGACTGGTAGAAGGCGGATTCATTCCATCGGGCCCCGAGACTTGTCCTTTCCCATAGCAAACAAAGCACACCGCACCTCTTCTGGCTCAAAGGGACGCATGAGCTCCACATTCTGATCAATAGTGACACGTGCAGCAAGTTATCGACCGTAAAGGGACCTGGGGACCCCTTGTGATGTAAAAATCTGGTTGTAGTAAGTGGCCACTAACGAGTCAAGTTCCCACCCTCCTTCCATTCTCCCCACTCATCCTGCAACTTCACAATTAAGATTTTTCTTCCTGCGGTGGCCAGCATATTTATGAAAAACTTTGTGTTCCTGTCAGCCCCCTGCAAACCAATGTTGCTTAGCACGTTGTTTCCAAAAAGCCTCTTCCTGCGAAGAACGCCACTCAACGTGACATCCAACTGTTTGAAACGGGCCAGAGAACTAGGGTCAAATCGACCCCGCAATGCATTCATTCTCCTTCCTGATCCCCTCCAAAACCGCCTCCCAAACCTACGAATCTCTCCCCACCACCATCTCCTCAAAACCCCGCCACACCAAACCCAATCTCGCCTGCAAACCCATCCCCGCAGAACCTAACCATTCCCTCTCCACCACCTCCCTAACACCCATTATCCAACAGCCATGCGTTCTCGAATCTGAAACCCCGGGCATTGATAAACCCGGAGCCTCACCATATATAGGTATCCAAAAAAGAGCCGTATGGTCAAGCTCATCCGTCGAATATTTAAACAGCTGAGCCCTTTTCATAGCCTCCGCCAGCGCATAAGCATTGTCACACCCTAGTCTCAACCGCTCCTCCACCCCAATCCAACCGTACGCCTTGGCATACGCTCCCCAAGTATAAGGGATATCCTACTCCTGGTTAAAACCGTAAGCCAATCCGACAGTCTCCCAATGCTCCCAAAACCCCCAACAGCCCATTAGGAAATTGTGGCAACCTTGCCCCCGCTTCTCGATTGGCCATTATAAAATCGTGAATCCCCTAAAACCGACCCAAGGAAGGTCCGAATGCAGTCTTAAGGATCCCAACAATCCCATGCCGCTCTCTTGCCCTCGTCCTTCGCCGAGTAGCCATAATACATGTCAACCGCCACGGTCCGCTAGCCAGTCAGAGATACCTGTAGTCCAATATGGTGATGGCGAATAACTAATCAGAGCTGGCATTGTTATTAACGCAGCCAATAGAAAGCAGAGGCGCCCTTCGCGTTTCCCACACTATCCACCTTGAAACAACCCTCGAAACCAACTTCACCCTTAACCTTCTCGCGTGACCCCACCCCCCACCCTTCGTTCAATCAAGAACACAAACTCCGGGGCTTCTTTCTGACACAAGGTCCACCCACCTCACGAACTGTCCGTGGATTGGCCAGCCGCAGTTCCAGAATAAGGTACTCATTGAGAGTGGCGGGCCTGATCCTCAGGCCTCGCCAAAAACATTGCATCAGAATCAACCATTATACTCCCTCCCCGCGCCAATCTCCACGCCCTCGCACCTCCACCCTCCTCCACCCCTCCTCCTCTTGGGATCTACTGAACACCCACTTCATCCCACCCCTCCCCTCCCCGGTATTCCACCCTCACTAACCAAACCGTCCAGGCGGCATCCTCCCCACGCCCCAAACGCGGGACTGCCCCACCCAACACTGGCCGGCAGTGTTCCTCCGAAACCAATCTCCCGCCTCCTCTCCCCTGCCCAAGTTGAAACCATTGTCCCCTAGAACCTTAGCCAGAACTCGCCCCCCCGCCCGTAACCCCGACCGTACATGTACTGGCCCAGCTGCCAAAACCCCGCACGTCTAGCCCCAGACAAAACTTGTTCAGTATGCCCCATTCTAACCACAGAAGAAGCAAAACATTGCAGCCTCTCGTACTTAAATTAATCCATACCCAAGGAAGCCATACCCGCAAGACCATTTTCCATCCTCCCCTTTAGTGGATCGAAACGTCATGGGGTGATCCGGACCCTAATAGTGACGAAACCCCAAGGGCCGTGTAAAGTTGGCGTTCATGCAACCCTGCACAAACACTCCGCAGCATAATCCCCGATCTTTTCCAAAACCTTCACAGTCCGATAGCCCGCGGCAAAGTCAAAAACTGGAGCCATAATATCACGGTGGTTAGCGTCGACCCGCGTCGATCCTCACCAACACCCAACGGCTGGCACAAAGAGCGTGGCGTTCTCAAAAGCCCAAGGGCCGTCCTTCAATACACGCACCATATCCCCTCATCAAAAAAAGTAAACAAGTATAGGTTCGGTTGCACATCCGTGATCTCAATACCATCAGTGGACGCCAAGCCGACGCCATTACCCGCTTCATCATATCCTGTTTCCAGAAGCCTGTCGGTCAAGAACCTGCCGACTAGAGTCCACGTCCTCGCTCACATGCAGACTCGCCAGCCACATCCGAAGCGTCCATCAAACCTTACGCCCAGCTCTTCATCCTCCCAACGACATATCTGCTGTGCCTGCAATCAGTTCCTGGACGTCCATCCCAGATAGCGACCAGACAAACCGTACGCGAAGCAGAAAAAAATCAAAAGAAACCAAACTAGAAACACAGGGAGAAGACGCACGAAGAAAAAACTCCTAGAAGAGAGCAGGGAGACTGTTAAATATAGATTATATACTTTATAATTATAGTACAAATTACAAATTAAAAATCAATTATCTAAAGATACATTATATATAGCACATGCGCAAAAAAAAATTGTTTAAAAAGTTTAGTGTGTTTGGTTGGTAAAAATAATAAGTATTAATTCAAAAGTCTTGTAATTAATTAGGTTATTAACAATAAGTGGGCAGGGAGCCAGCCAGCATGTGCCTATGGATTGTGTTAAAAATTTTAACCCGTTTTCGTTTTGACTGCTCTAGAATTGGAGAGGCTTTAAAAGAGCTTTTGTCTCATATAGAGAAATGAAAGTGCAATTGCACTAGTATATATATATATATATATATATATATAATATATAAATTACATGAGTTTTTTTTTTTTGAAATATGGCGTACCAGTATATTAAATCAGAAACTGAACGATAGAGTCAGGAGGGATTAAATCCCAGTACATAGAATGATCCTGATCATAGGCTAAACTAGCAAGAGTATGCGCATGTAAATTTAAAGTTCTAGAAATAAAACTAAGCGAACAGTAAACAAAACTATTAATAGCTGCCCTACATTGTTCAACCACAATTCCAACATAAGATAAATTTGGTGTAGTAACTGCACGAACCGCAATCTTTAAAACGAGACAATCCGTAAGAATATCCACTCGTCCTTGTTTCGGTCTTTAAGCCAGGACAAGACCTCCTTGCATGCTAACGCTTCCGCCATAAGAGGAGAAAGAACACCCGGGAGCTTTCCATTGGTTGCTGCTTTGAACAAACCATTGTGATTGAGTAAGACTGCCCCCCCGTAGGTTGCATGTCCGGTTGCCGGGTCGTAGCCAGCGTCGAAGTGGCATCTCATCCGTCCGGCTGCCGCAGTGAGCACCTCGTCGGTGGTGGCAGTACTGTGCGAGCATGCACAGCCGTGTAGCTCGCCTCCCCCGCAGCTGCACGGCGCCAACCCGTCTCCGGTCTCCTTACCGCGTGTTCTCATACCGGCCTTCGTTTCTGGCCATCCAAAAAAAATAGAGGACCCCCCCACAACGCGTCTGATCTTTCTCCCTGTGAGCATATCCATAACAGTCATAAGCCAGTTCGGAAAAAAGACGAGGAAAAAATATTCATAATGGGCAGCCCCAAAATATTCCATACAGCTCTAGAATAATCACACAAACTAGTGAGTGCATAACATTTCTCATTAGTAAGGCCACACACACATGCAGGTTGGGTTCACATCCACCTCTTTATAATCAAATTCATTGTGGTTGGGAGTATATCACACACCGCTTCCCATAAAAAAAGTTTTCCACTTGGGTGGTACTTTCAACTTCCACAATGTGACCATCTATCAAATCTCCCAAAGGTGTGTATTAATTATTCCCCCATTAGACGCCTATACGCATCCTTGACAGTGTAGCGGCCACTCGGGTCTGTGGTATGACCAATACCATGTATTATGCTCATAATCTGGGCTCACAGGTATTTTATAGGAATCCGATTCACATCCTCTCTTGAAGTTTGTATAATAAAATAGAGCTCAGATAAAATAAAATGTAAGGGATTCGCGCATTGTTTCACTTGTGGGTTATATCGAATTTCATAGTTAACCACATGCAACTGAAACAGACATCTCTACCATCTAATAGGCTTACAGGCATATAAATGTTTAAACGAAAGTTGAGAATGATCGGATTATTCCGTACAAAAGTCCTTTCAGAAAAAAAGCGAGGATTTCAACCACAATCCTGAAAATTATAAAGTCATAGACGATTCCAACAACTAGCTTGGCTCTCAATCTCACCATACTATTACCTTGTACCACTCACCTCTCGATCTGATATCAGAACACGAAAGGCGTGGACATAGACTAAATAGCTCCACAGATGGGGAGTCCAGTTACAAGAATTAACCTACATCCGTTTAATAAAAAAAACTGAGATTATATTCACAAACTCTGATATTGGCATCTTTCTAACCTAAAATACTACGGATTAAGCTTGTTACCGGATGTGATATAATCCTGTCACGGCATATTCTTTCACTGCAGAATAATACTTTTCATATAGCCATGTTGCCCGGACAGGTGGATTGCCGCACGTAGAGTCAGAGACTTGTTGAGGAGAATAATCGCCCTTGCATACTTGGCAATGATGTCTTTTTTTCCGAAACAGATTCATCTGAGAAGAGAATTTGGTGTTAGAGAAAAGATGAGTTATAGAGATATGCATATATTAGAAAACGAATTAATACCAATGAATCTCTTGGCATTTTGCGCGGTTGCAATAATACACAAACTTTTATCCTCGGATTAGTGGGTCTTTACGCGATGCTTGGGACAGTCATCATTCTTATTCACGTCAACTTGGGCTGTCCATATCGATTTGCCCAACCATCGAGACATTGACCCGTGGGATCTTCGAGTACCGTGCTGCACATGTGGCACCTAGGCAGCTTGCCCATAGATATACCTGAGGGAGGCAATTTCGCTAACCAAATTGCGAGCCACATAGTTTCATGAATCGGTGCACAAAAACTAAGAATAGCTCTCTCACAAGTAATCGTATATAAATAACTCGCGGTCCGGATAAATATAGATTACAACTGGTACATATAAAACGCATACATTTTTTTACCCTTGCTTAAGCCGCTCTGTTATATTTATACGGTATCGAACGAACACAAAGAGTGCCAATACGACGAATCATACTAGATAGTTTCTCACAGATAAGAAATTCATGACTTTGTTAGCTCATGTATTGCAGAATGTCCACAGCTACCATGAATTATGAATACAGTAAGGGAATCTTATACACTACATTTATCTCACCCCCTCACAATGATCAGAAGAGAGATACTCCGTTATATCATTAATATATATACCCAATGATTTTTTTAGTTCAACAGTCTAGTAACTTCGTGCCTCTTGGTATTTTTTCTGCCTCAGACACTCTACTTACCCAGACAAAACTCCTCACCAATACACACTTTCTAAAACTAAATATGTCATAAAAGATTTTAGCAATTCACCACTACCTCAGTATTTCCTACTATAGCCATAGTGTTGGCATTATAATTTTTTTTTTTTCCTGATATGAACACGTAGGCAACCTGCAAGAAATGAAATTTCCCATATTGTATTCTTCGCCAGACCAGCCACGTTACTCAAAATACCTCGACATCAAATCGAGGGTCAATTAGCAAATGTGCCTTGAGAACAACTCACGTGTACTAGTAATATAAAAGTCAAAATACAGAATATTAGTGACACTTTGCTAGAGAAACAAAAGTACCAGAAAAATGATGTAGGGTATATAAATGAGAAGTGATTATATTTCATGTGAAACTCCCAATATAGGCTTACACACACACAATAAAGTATCCTTCCAATTAAGTCCTGACACGGAGTAATAAAATTTGGAAAAAATTTCCAAATTCTAGCTTTTGCGACCTTATTCAAATGGGAAACCAGAAATTTGGAGATGAATACGAAGACCTACATACACGGACATTACCTTTAGCTTATCATAAATATAAAATGAAATTCAAAATCAAGTTAATACAATACGGCAGAACTATGATAAAAGACTAAGGGAAATACGAGTACATAAAAAAAATGAGAAAAAAATATATCCACAAAGACGGATGTTGTCTCGTATGTAGCGCTTTGGTGTACATCCTCGTTGTTCTCGATGCACAGCGACATCTTTGGATTCCTCGAGACCAGTGATTTTATTTGACATCATCTCTGGGCTCTTGGCCTGATTCATCAATTCATCTCAAGGCTTCTGTTCATCGGGTGTCTACACGGGCCGACCTCTATCGTCCCTTCTTCTCCTCAGCTACAAACGAAGGATGCCACCGGATAACATATAGTAGTTTACGACGGGCAGTCGCCCGGTGGACGCCTGTTAAGCGAGATACGACAGAGATTGATAAATATCTGAATGATATATTCGCAACATATAGTACGCCCGTACGTTAAAGACAAACTCCAGAGACTTTAGCATATGGTTTAGGAGTCATACCAAGAATGTTTCGCTGCAGTCGAAAAGTGTACACCAAGCAAGAAAATCCGGACCTCGGTTTAGCGACATCTGCGATTCTGTCTTCCATACACTCTTTTTGTGATCGGACGCAGACTCGTTATCCGCGTTAGTGATTTAAGCTTGCCGATGTTATGACTGTCAATATATAATATGTTAAGGTTTCATTTAGAGTCTATTGTTATTTTTATATGAATTATGTATATGCTTTTCCTGGATAGAGATCTGGTTAGGTTCCTTCGTTACTGCAATGTAGTGTACCATTCCAATTCTCTATATGGGTATCAAGTAATAACAATTTTTATGGTTGTAATATTAACTTTAGAGTTTTTATCCATGTCAGACTTTTTTCACGACCTTCATAGATTTTTTTAACAATATTTTTAGTTTATTTGGCCATAATGATATATCATCCAGGGACGGAGCCATAGAATGATTCGATATAGATGAGGGTCGAAGAAGATTTCCCTATTTTTTTAGGACACGGATTTGGGTTTCTATAAAAAGTTCTCTATTTTCAGACTTAGTCAGAAAAGTAATGCAAAAATTAAAACTCACGATAAAAGAAGATTTTTAACACTTTTTAATTGACCCCGTTTGTATTTTTGTGTGGCTGTAGCAATCAAAAATAAAATTACCTAAGACTTTTTTTTATATAATCATTAACTTAAAAAAAAAATATTAGTTGTGAAATATTGTTGGATATGTGCGAAGATAAAACACATCAAAATTTATAAAATATTCATAACATAATAATAACATGATTAATTTGAATAGAAAACACATTATAGAATTACACATATCAAAATATTAATAAGTGGTTATAGGGGGCAAGGACTTAAAAATATTGTTAATGCAAGGATTTGAACCCAAGACCTTCCATTTAACAACACAGAGTTTTTACACTTTTTGGGTCCCACGACTATAGTGGCACTGGCAGGAAATTGATCCACGACTTTTTGAACTTGCAATTCTAAGTCCACGACTATTGATTTTTGCAAAAATGGCCCTTCGGTCATTTTTCGTCAAATTTCACTGGGAAAAAAAATTCTCAATTTAGCCGGGTTAAAATGGTCCTTAGCACGTCTGCGGATCATCCGAAGACATCGGCTCAAATAATGAAGAAAATTTTTTTTCCGGTGAGAATTTTGCGGAAAAGTGGCCGGAATGACCATTTTTGCAAAAAAAATCAATAGTCGGGACTAAAATTGCAAGGTTCAAAAGTGTGGATCAATTCTGCCAGTGGCCACTAATACAGTCGTGGGACCAAAAGTGCAAAAACTCAACAAACACATGCCTTACCAATTACTCTAACTCTTTACTTGTTAACATTTACTAATTTTTTTTATACTAATACTAACACATATACTATATATACATAATATACATAAAATATTATATATGGGGTGGGGGTGGGGTGAGGGGGACAGCTGCCCCTGCCCCCCTCTGCCTCCGTCCCTGGTAATCATTGTAACGGTATACTGTTATTTTCATATTTAATTGATTAATTGATTGTTATTAGGAGGTTTACACTGATTATAATATTTGATGAATTTCTAGATTGCTAGTTTAACCACATGTCCACTAAATACCGTTGTTGAACATATGATTTAATCGTTTTATACACAAATTCACGAAATTATGTTTTTCATCCAGAAACTCTATTTCTCTAAAAAACTTGTGCCTTCTGCTTAAATTAAAATTCTATTTTTTCCTTGTTCATATTTGCAGTGACATTTTAGTTTGAATGTTCGACTAATCTATCGTAATTTATTTTATCTTGAAAAATCTAAACTCAAATACTCGTAACAATTAAGGGATATAAAAATAAAGTTTTAAGAAAACTGTGTATGACCCAGGATCTTAGATCTTTGGTTCACAGAATTAGTTGTATTTCACTTGTTATATGAAAAAGACTTGACATAAGGGCTTTGTAGTTAAGGATTGCATTTGTCCTATGCTTAAGTTTGTCAACATTAGTATTAGTTTTGTTAGACGATCATCAACTAATCATACGACTCATTCCCTTGCTAGAACTATTGGTTTACAATCAGGTTGAGGGTTGGGAATCATATTCCTCTCCTTTTATTTGTGACATTTTTGAATTATGATTATTGTTATCTTGTTGTTCTAGCTTAAAAAAAAAAAAAAAAAAAAAAAAAAAAAAAAAAAAAAAAAAAAAAAACATGTGTCCAACTACTGTATACATTTTATGTATTATCAATCATAAATGACTTTTTTAGGGAAATATATTCTACACTTTAGACTATATTATAAGTTCTCATAAAATATTTTATAAGTCAAATCTTCAATATTGTTAAAAAAAAAAAAAAACC
>VALG01015370.1:25776-62802 GCA_009835305.1 Ipomoea purpurea | reverse complement strand
AGAGTCCACTGTTTATGCTTTCTCATAATACAAGGAAATTACAGAGGCATATATATACTAAAGATAGCAGAGAGAGAAAATTAACTCCCATGCCAAAATCAGCTTAACAAAAAAAAAAAAACATACAAATTGCGAATTTGACTATGACAGAGATTAGAAAATGTACACTAATAGTAATAATAATTTAAAAAAAAAAAAAAAACTAAAATAAAGAATATAGAGTGAGCATGACATCCTTCTTCTCAAGCAAAAGTGATTATCCAACTATCATAATACAGGCTACATTATGGGATTTTTTTTTCTCTTTTTGACGTTTTGTTTTGGGTCAAAGTAGCCTGCGAACAGTCATAAATTAAAGGTCAAATCAATGAATATGCAAAATTGTAGTGTGTTGACTGTGTTCAGTTAAAAATTTTAAGCAAAGAACTACATGTGCAGCCAGTGAGGCAAGAAAAAGAGTGACAAATTTCATACCTTGACATAATCATTGAGAGGATAGATAGATAATACTAGGTTCACATTTGAAATCTGGTTCAGTGCAGAAGCTGCTAGAGATCTGAAATATGCAAACACACAATAAAGAGGCAAAAGTACCTTAAGAACCAATGAAAGTATGAAACAGAGATAAGTTATTAGTAAAAACAAGATATTAACCTCATTTGCAAGATGACAAAGATCTTCAGAATCTTTGTCAGAAAACCACCCACTCTGACAGGCACTCTACAAATCATGAAAGGGTCAATGAAGTCACAGAAAGTTGCACACAACTTTTAAGATAAGAGATAGGTAATATTTACATGGCAAGATTCAAAACCAACAATACAATTGAAAAAATATTTCATTAAGATATGAAAATCTAAGGAACCTCCAATTCAATGGCTATAGCTTTCAATTTCCCTAACTAAATTTGTTCACACAAACACACATACATAGTGAGCCATTTCCATGTCGGGAATTACCTTAACAGAAATCATTAGAACCATGACTGCAGCTTGTATAAGAGAATCATCTTTCCGCCTGCACACCTGATAACCATACAAAAATTTGGGGAAGAATTATGTTTCAGTTACAGTAATGCTTCAGATGCATAAGAAAGGCAGTGCTAATCCAGCAATAATAGTGTACATGGAATGGGAAAAGTTGTTTATGGACTGTATGTTGTTCAAAAAGACCATCGCCACACAGAAAAAGAAGACATTTGAGGTCTTGGAGAGGATTCAACCAACAGTAGCATGTTCATTTACTCAAAAGGGGGCAAGGTTTGGACAGACAACTTTTCTATGGGCATGAAGAGGCAATGCAAATTCACCATGCTCTTAAAGAAGAGAGTGAATCAAGAAAGCATTTATGAAGAAGACAGGAATTTGACTGGTGGGAGTGGTGGGTAATTTTCAAGGAATTATAAACAGGATTTAAGAGTACTTCCTCTCTTCTAAGCTTCATTCTTTCATTTTTCACCTTGACAATTTAGAATGGAAATATGGAATACTTCAAAATGAGAATATTACAAGTTCTTGAACGATGATACAGTAAAGTAAAATGAGTAGGACAACTTTGACTTCTGAGTAAGAAGGAACCTGTTTAAGCAATGAAGGCAACTCCAAAGCTTTGGTGGGAACATCATGGCTTGCAATGGCACAGTCAATGCCTCTGCAATAATTAATAACGCTACATGATCAGCAAATCTGAATATGAAAAGAGAAACATTTGGTAACATTAAAAATTAAAAAAAAAAAAAAAAAAAAAAAAAAGAAGGAAACAATGGAAGATTAGATGCGAGAAATCTTCGAATGTACAACTTGACCAGCACTTCAGCATTTAGATTGCAGATCCAAGTGAGCTGGATTTAAAGAATTTCAGGTTGTACACAAGCTAAAGAATCCAGCCTTCTATTCTTAACTTTAAAAGGTATAAAGAATTCTAGCCCAGTTAATGCATTTGTGTAATCTGCATGCTCAAATGCATAAAACCCTATACTGCCCAGATCAGTTCATATATAGTTATGTTTGTATAATGACCACATTCAGTTTCAAGCAGAATTGTCATTTACAGAGTATTCCAGATTTTCAGAGGAATAATATGCACAAGCCACATTAAGATTCCTCAAATAAAACTTTTAACCACATAGATGATACATTTGCTCCACATTTTCTTTGCAGTCTCTCCTCTTTGTATAGATGCTTTGTGATAAGGTGACAAAAACAACAATAGCTGGTAATCCAACTACAATTTTTTTTTAACATAAAAGAAACCCCAAACGATACAACTTTCAATTTCCCTAGTTGTTAATTAGCAGCTGGATCAAACAGAGACTCTTTGCATCAAAAGCCTTACAACCCCTCGTGCAAATAATACAGCAATCATGGAAAAATAAGCGCTTCTAAAACCACTACAAACATAAGCCAATTCAAAATTCCTTTCCACTAAAACAGTAAAACCAAACATCATTCTCGAAAAATGCAAGTGTATCAAACAAGAGCATTTTCTTTTCGTGCATTGTAATAGATTTTAATTCATACACAAGACAAGAATACGTACGAATGTTATGATTTTTGCATAGAGGATTGAACGAACGTACCTGGCTAGGGAAAGGCAGAGCTGGCAGAACTCCACGACATCGTTTATCGGTTGAGGCCCACGTGCATAGCTAATCTGCCAGCCGCAGCCGAGATGCGGAACGAGTTCAAGTACAAAGCATTCGACGAAGCATCGATACCGACGCCGACGTTCGCTCTGGCAGCCGCGCCGGGATTACTGACAGTCTGTCCCGGCCATTTTACGCCGCTGTTTAGTCGCTCTCTCTCCCTGGTCACCCGGAAGTCGTTTCATTGTCCGTCTGGCTTAAGGCTATTTATAATAGCTGATGCTTTAATAAAATTATAAACTGGAATTTTTTCAAAATACTCCGTAGTAATAATAATGTTGTCAATAAAATAAAATAATAATAAAATAAATTACACAGAAATAAGAAAATAACAACTCCGTATTAATTATGACTTCGTGTTTTTTCTTGGTACCAGAAATCCATAATACACTCACCTATTTTTTACTTTAACCGGAAAAAAAAAAGGATAATGACAACTCATTTCGTTGATTCTTATAATTAAATTATTAATGGGACAACTGGCCAAGTATTTTGTGCTTAAACGCACCAATATAAGTATGTGGCTTTCTTCAAGGGAAGATCATAGAATTGAACTCCGATGATAGGTGTTGACTCCTTTCGAGCGACAGTAATTAGAGATAGTATACAACCGACACTATCTTGTAATAAAGTTAATAGTATTAAAAAAAAATGACATTTTTTCCGCCTAAGTACATTTTCTCTCTGAATTATTCATGTACCATAAGCCCCCTCAATTATTTTAAGAGTGACGGTTTTTCCTCCCTAATATATTAAATGGACATTTCTACCATTAAAATAAACATTTTATTTATTTTCTTCTCCAACAAATTATTACTTATACGTACGGTGACCACGGTTCGATTCGAACTGAACTAAACACTATACTAATCGAATTTAAAGTTTTTGATTATGATTTAGAACCAGAACTCATTATTTGGGTTTCAGTTTATTAAAATCATGAACCGAAATAAAGTTTTTTCGCATTTATTTTGATTCTCACATATAAGTATATATGACCGTGATTTGGTTTTGATTTTGAACTGTCGGTTCACGGTTCCAGACCCAGTTTGAACTGTTGGTTCAAATTTGACACAAGTGTCAAATAAGCCTTCTACTACTGCGAAATGCTCAATTCACACCACAAACTAAATTAAGTGTCAAATAAGCCTATCTACCAGCTAAATTTGTTCAATTAACTTTTTTTATAGGTTACCTATTTATTAATTATTAAAAATAAATAAATAAATAAATATTAAAAACTTAAAAAAAAAAAAAAAAAAAAAAAAAAAAAAAAGAAAAGATAATATCAGCCACCTGCTGTCCGGCGAGGACACCAGGTGGCTGATATTATCTTTTCTTTTTTTTTTTTTTAAATAATTATTTGTTTTATTATTTTTTTAATAATTAATAAATAGGTAACCTGTTGGTAACCTGTAAAAAAGTTAATTGAACAAATTTAACTGATAGATAGGCCTATTTGACACTTAATTTAGTTCGTGGTGTGGATTGAGCAATTTCGTAGTAGTAGATGGATCTATTTGACACTTGTGCCTTCAAATTTTCTTTTAAAATTTTATTTTTATTTTAAATTGTCTAAATTCAACAATTATGTATTTTATTTTTTCAGTTGGGAACATGAACCGGTCGTTCCAGTTCGCGATTTTAATAAACTCTAAATATTGGGTTACGGTTCTAAATTGTAATCGAAACCTTTCGGTTTGGGTAAGTATAGTGTCTGTTCGGTTTGAACCAAATCGATATCATAATTTGTTGGAGAAGAAAAATAAATGAAATATTTATTTTAAGGGTTATTTTCCATAATTAAATTCCATAATTAAATTCGTTTTAATTAATCGTTTATGTTTTTCCATAATTAATTCGTTTATGTTTTTAAATATTCATAATTCTTTAAAAAATAATATATGTTCAATACTTTCGAAAATGTTACTTTGTTTCACTTTATTTATTCCATTTTTAATTAAGTAAATTAAATGTTGTTTTATTCTATTTCTTTTTAAAACAAGTAAATTAAATTTTGCTTTATTTATTTCTTTTTAAATCAAGTAAATTAAATTTTGCTTTACTTAATTTCTTTGTTAATCAAGTAAATTAATATTGCTTTATTTATGAACAGATACTACAATGTAATAGAACCAGTAGCATTCAAAAAAAAAAAAAATATTGCTTTATTTCATTTCTCTTCCAATTGAGTAAAAATTTTCACGATACTATTGGGGCATGTTTAATTACAAAAGTTAGTTTTCATCAACATCTTTAATTTTTCAAACTAAAATTTAACTCTTGTAATTGTTTTAAAATCAAATTTAAATAAAATTTACACATTTTCATATAAAACTAGCTAATAAATGATTGTAGTTTTCTATAAAGAAAAAAAGGTTGTTTGGCATAGGTGAAGTTGGAGTAAGAAATTGTGAAGTTAAGTGAGTAGTAACGGTGATAAGTGAATTTGTGGAAGTAGACAGTTAAGCGATTGTGAAATTAAGTATGTACTACTGGTAGAGGTAAAGAACAATGTTAATGATACTAATTCAAGAATCAAAAATATTTTTCTCAAAAGGAGTGATCAAGTTCATGGAGCAACTTTTCAAAAAAAAAAAAAAAAAAGTTGATGGAGCAAAGTTAAAAATTGGTCACATAAAAACTTTTTAGTACGACGTACGATTTATTCTCCATATATAATTTTTAAATTATTACAAATGAGAGAGTTTACATTACCATCTCAATTAAAAAGCTAATAATGTTATTTCTCCAATTAATTACAAATCACTAATGAGGTAAAGTGTATGTTATGCAAAACCTTATGGGCCCCTGCCTGATTTGAAAAAGAAATGAACGCAATTATTTAGTTTAGTAATATTACATGAAATTTAGTACGTAATGGGAGAAAT
Organism: Ipomoea purpurea; assembly: GCA_009835305.1. NCBI lineage: Eukaryota > Viridiplantae > Streptophyta > Magnoliopsida > Solanales > Convolvulaceae > Ipomoea > Ipomoea purpurea. The sequence continues at coordinate 57,267 of VALG01015370.1, read as the reverse complement.
CTTTCCATCACGTTTGGTTCACGAAATGAATTTTGAGGTAATAAAAATGTTATTCCAAAAGGAATGTAATAAACAAGGAATAGAATAGGAATTGTATTCTATTGTTTGATTCGCGGAAGGAACAGACTTTATGAATTATATTACAATGTTTGGTTGATTTAAGGAATATAAATGAAATATGTTTAAAAGACATAAATATCTTATAAAAATATGTGAGGAGGTGGTGGCGACGGTGGCGGTGGTGCTGGGGTGATGGTGGTAGTGGTGGTAGCGGTGGCGATGGTGGTGGTGGTGGTGGCGGTGCGACGGTGGTAGTGGTGGCAACGGTGGTGGCGACGGTGAAATTTAATTGGGGGATAAAATAAGAATCGAAACTTTAGGCTATTCCTGTGAACTCAAGAATAGTCTAATACCAGGGGGCCCCAGGAATCTCTATTCCCCTCGCAAGGGGAATAGGTCATTCCTGGGAATAATGTTCATGGAAATACAAGTGGTTACCAAACAAAGGAATATTCCTATTACTGGGAATACTATGACATTCCTTGCATATTCCCTAAACCAACAGCCCATTCGAACAGACTTTTGGCTCTTAATCGTATTCAAGTCACGACAAACTCCATTTCACACTTTTGAGCGTGTGAAGGCTCCAAAAAGAATAGTCAAAATAGAAGAATCACAATATATTTCTCTGAGTGGTTCTTCTTGAAAAGTTGAATTATAATAAGTAGAAGTGTGACATTCCAAAGTGTCATCTTGGTCTGTTGTAATTCTCCACCCACGACCCACAACAACTCTAAATCGGGATATTTAATGTCTAAAACACAGTGTACATTGTAAATATTTTGGCCATGAATGCATCCAAGATAGAATCAAACCATACCAAAGCTTGGAAGGTATGACTCTTATCTTTCAAAATATGAATATATTGTACGAGTCTTTTGTAAAAAAGATTTCATACAATACAAAATCATCAATTGGATACCATACTTGGGGTACAGAAACCAATAAACAATGAGTAATGTTTTCCATAATAATAATAATAAACTTTTTTTTTCATAACTTTTTTCAATTGTTTTTTTTTTTTTAACTTTTGTCATTCCTTTGTCCTTTTTTTTGGTCAAAATTTTCACTCTTTTTTTTTTTTAAAGAAATGCAGCCAACAAAAATAAATTACAATAATAATAAAAATAAAAAGATAGAGGATATTCTCACCAATGGAATCAATGAAAACACTAATTGTTATGTGATGTATCCACAAATCCACTCAACGAGAGCACCAATTTTATGACCCTAGACCATAATGGAAGAAACATTTCGAGCAGGCTTCTGGCTTCTAACAATATTCAAGTCACGACAAATTCAAATTTCACACTTCGAGCGTATGAGGACTCAAAAAAAAAAAAAAAAAAAAAAGACTTGAATAACAATATTTTCTATGTTTCTTCATCTTCATATACAATAACTTATTTATACTAATTTACTTACTAATACTTATTTATACTAATTATTCTAACTATACAAGGTAATGGATATATTCTAATAACATAATTTCCTTATACTAATATTTAATCAATTATCCTCTAATTACATATGATTCATTCCTTTTAGACCCTTCACTAATTAAAATCACCAATTATTTTTTTCCTTTGATGCATATCAAGAGATATCATGGGTTTCTATACGGTCTAGCATGGGTTTTGTTTTTTTAACTGTAATATTAATCTTAATATTTTGTATCTCTAAAATTTACTGTTGATGCATATGTTTTTTTTTTATATAAATAATTTCAAGGAACTTTTATACATATGCATATTCCACCATTGTATGTACAAAAGTGGTTCAAACAAATTTAAAGAAGGCAAAATTTATCGAATCTATAGATTTGAGGTGGTTTTATAATGACTATAGAAACAAAACTTATAATCTCAGGTATATGTTGATATTTTGTGATAAAACTACTGTAGAAGTATTGAAAGATGGCAGATTTCCCAACACATGTTTTATGATCGAGAAGATTATGATTTCGCTGAAGAGGTGATATATTGCTTACATTGTTTTGCGTTTTTATATAACTTTATTGACGTATTTAAATTTTCCTAACTTTCACAATTCTCTGGATCGACAGATGTCTGAACCTCCGGTTGGAAATTTGGCTAATGAGGATTGAAATAATGAGGATTCTGCTTAAAGATGAATAACGACGAATATGTCAACATTTTATGTTTGTTATGTTATTGTTATTATTTTACTCTACAATTTATTTTGTATGAAATTTCTATTCGTCGATATATAAATCGAAATATTCCTAACATATTTCATACATATTCTGTGCAACAGATATAGAAAATTGTGTATTAATCTAATAATTAAATTAAATATGGTAATTAACATATACCATGTACAGATTTTTACTAAGGTAATTTAATATTTAAAATAGAATATTACCGTGTACAGATTTAATTAAAGGTAATTAATTAATTAATTATAATTAATAATATTTATTAAATATGGTAATTACCATGTACAAATTATTATTATTATTTTTATTAATTTGCAATCTCAAATCATCCTAAAATCCTTTATTCAATATTATTTTGATTCTGATTTCTTCCTATATTTCTTACTAAACCGTGTACATTTTATATAATTAATTAAAACAGAATATTACTGTGTACAGATTTTAATTAAGGTAATTAATTAATTAATTACTTTATAATATATATTATTAAATTGATAATTACCGTGTACAAATTGTTATTTTTTACTAATTTACAATTTTAAATCCTCCTAAGAATCATGATTACCGTGTATTGAAAATCCTTTTATTAATCAGATTTCTTGATATACTTTCTTATTAAACCATGTACATTGTTATATAATTAATTAAAATAGATTCTCGTGTACAGATTTTTCCCTCAGAGTAATTAATTAATTACTTCATAATATATATTTTTAATATGCTAATTATCGTGTACAAAATAAGTATCATGATTACCGTGTATTCAAAATTATTTATTCAATATTATTCTGATTCTGATTTCTTCGCATTATTTCCTTACTAAACCATGTACATTGTTATATAATTAAATAAAACATGCTATTACCGTGCACAACTTTTATTTAAGGTAATTAATTAATTAATTACTTTATAATATATATTATTCAATATGGTAATTACCGAGTACAAATTATTATTTTTTACTAATTTGAAATTTTAAATCTCCTAAGAATCATGATTATCGTGTATTGAAAATCCTTTATTCAATATTATTATGATTCTGATTTCTTCCTATACTTTCTTACTAAACCATGTATCATTGTTATATAATTAATTAAAACAGATTCTTGTGTATAGATTTTATTTAAGGTAATAATTAATTGATTAACTTCATAATATATGATATTATTAAATATGATAATTAGCGTGTACAAAGTATTAATTTTTTACTAAATTGTAATTTTAAATCCTTCTAAGAAATCATGATTTTCGTGTATTATAAATCCTTTATTCAATATTAATTAATTAAAACAGATTTTATTTAAGGTAATTAAATTAATAATTACTTCAAAATATGGTAATTAGTGTGTACAAAGTATTAATTTTTACTAAATTGCAATTTCATTTCCTCCTAAGAATCCATGATTTTCGTGTATTCTTTTTTGAATGTTACTAGCTCAGCTCTATTACATTGTAGTACTAGCTCTATTACATTGTAGGTATTTGTTCATATACTTTCTCAACCTACTGAAACACAAAGAGCTAATAACGCTTCCACAGAGGCTCGAACTCACGAACCTTTCAAATGGAAATCCAATCCGGATACCATTAAGACACATAGTCCTGGTTGATTTTCGTGTAATATCAAAATCTTTTATTCAAATATTATTCTGATGTTTGATTCTTCTCCCATACTTTCTTACTAAACCTGTGTCATTGGTTATATATATATAGTATATACATATATATATATATATTATATATATAATATATAATATATAGTATATATATAATGGTAAGGGTTCCAGTGAAGAACATGTGCTTAGGTAGAACGGAGAACACATCATGTGCATCCATCTATATTTAATGGTCTAGATTTAGATTAGTGTGTGGCGAACCGCGCATTATGTGTGGGTGTGTGTTTAGGTGAGAACGTGAGAAACAACATCAGTGGCATCCATCCTAATATTTTTAATGGTCTAAGATTAGATTAGTGTGTCGAACCGCGCAATTAATGTGTGTGATGTATTAATGTGTATATATATATATATATATATATATATATATATATATATATATATATATATATATATCATATATATATATATATATATAGTTTCTAATCAAAATAGTACCAAACACAATACTCAATTACGATTTTTCTCTCATCTACCTTACAATAATGGGGTGCTATTTGTCTAGAGAATATCAATGCACGGCATTGAATCACCAAACTTTGAAATGCTTATTCCATGATTATAAGGTATGTATTGAAATTTATAATTTATTTACACCATAGTTTTCTCTTTTATTCAATATCTATTTATCAATTGTAATTAAGCAATGTTTCCTGTAGGGAATATGCATACATCTACAAATTTCAAAAAAATGTGGACAAATTTGCTACTGTTTTGATCGAAAGGAAAGTGTATCTCATTCAGAATTTCAGTGTGCGCACATCTCGCTTGAGGTTTAAGACGTGCCAACCACAAATTTATTATGAGAGGAAACAGTGAACAATGATTAAAGTCTCGGATCAAGAATGATTCAATTTTCCCTAAAAAACATGTTTAAATTTAAAGACTTTGGATCCTTGAAGACTTCAGGGGGTGTTGATTGTAATGAATTAATTGGTAAGATCATTGCAATAACTTTATACATATTGTTTATTTTATTAACTCTTTCATATTAGTCTATGTCATTTCTTTTTTCAATCTTCCAATTATATGTTTCCACAGATTTGATTAGTCGTGTATTCGATTTATGAGCCTAAAGGTATTCAAGTTCATCAAAACCTCAAAGGTTGATTGATTTCGTCATTGAGGATTGTAGGTATGTATTTTTGTATAATTGTTATGTCTTCTTTATTTGTAGAAATAAATATATACCCTTCAATACGAAATCAATTTTTGTTAATTCAGGGAAAGCCGATTGAGCATCACCATGTGGGACGAGCATGTGGATTCGGTGTTGTCGTTCTATGATGTTGTTTTAACAGATCCATTGATTGTTATACTACAACTATGTAGAGCAAGATTGACTGATGGTGAGTAATAACACAACAGTAGATTTTACTTTTTTTTGTAAACTATACTTATTTAAAATTGTTTTTTATATTAGATGGTGAGGTCAAGATTTCCAGTTTCTATACGGCAACTAAGATTTTGTTCAACTACGAATGCCCTGAGTATTTGAGTTTTAAGGAGAGGTATTGACACATTTCATTTTTCTAACGTCATATAATATGTAATTGATAACATCTTCAACGATTACAACATATTTGTTTTAAATAGTTTGCATAGGTTCTTTACTCCTATATGGAGTATAAGTTCAAGTTCTAGACTAATTAGAAGCGGTTCAGTTGGAGCTATGTCGATTCAGAATATCCCAAATAGTTCTTTAAAGGATATTCATGACGAAAAGAAGGTCATAATCATTTATACTAAATTTTAAAGGAATAAGGGTCAAATAGGCCATTGAACCGCACACAATAATTCAATTAGGCCATTGAACTCAAAAAAACAACAATTAAGTCCTAAACTAACCAATTTCAACAATTTGTCCAATTTACAGGTTTTTCCCTTTCTAACAGGTCACCCAATTAAAAAAATATTTTTTTTAAAAAATTTAAAAATTATTTAAAATAAACTAAAAATAAAAAAAAAAAAAAAAAAAAATTAGGTCTCCGCCGAAGACGAAGAACGTATCTTCGTCTCCGGCCATGGAGACGAAGGTCGTCTTCGTCTCCGGCAGGAGACGAAGATACCTTTTTCGTCTCGGGACTCTTCGTCTCCGGTCATGGAGACGAGGAGACTCTTCGTCTCCGGCCGGGACGAAGACGACCTTCGTCTCCATGGCCGGAGACGAAGACGACCTTCGTTCTCCATGGCCGGAGACGAAGATACGTTCTTCGTCTCCGGCGGAGACAATGTTTTTTTTTTTTTTTTTTTTTGTTTTAATAAATAATTTTTTATTTGAATTAATTTTTTTAAAAAAATTTATTTTAAAATATTTTTAATTGGGTGACCTGTTAGAAAGGGAAAAACCTGCAAATTGGACAAATTGTTTGAAATAAGTTAGTTTAGGGACTTAATTGTTGTTTTTTTAGTTCAATGGCCTAATTGCATTATTGTGTGCAGTTCGATGGCCTATTTGACCCTTATTCCAATTTTAAATGATCCTTTTTAACGTTCAACAGATGATTTGACGTGTTTGAAATAAAATTTGTAGGTTGGACAATTTGGGTGTTTGGAGAAATCTGTGATATTCAGCAGGATTGGCATTTCACTGCATGTAGGAATAAGAACTGTGGGAAGAACCTTCAACAAAGTGAGGACAAATTGATTTGTAAGCCATGTAACAAAGAGTGGTCAGATGGAATCATAAAATATTAAATTGGTGATTGATATCCTTGATGATGATCAAGATGATGAACTAATACTTTGGGGTAATGTATGTACGCCTCTACTAGGAGTCACTGCTAGCGAGTTGAAGGTGAAATATTGTAAGGTAGTCAAATCACCACTTTGTTTTTTACAATGGTAATAATTTTATCAGTTTTATAATTCTACTTTAATGTTTATTTGATTCACATAGGAGTGTTGTATGCCCAAAGAGGTTCAAGAATTGATTGGAAAGAGAATGAAATTCAAGATAGTCACACGACAGTAACAATTCAATTATAGAGGAAATGTTACTGTCACTGTTCTAGGAGTGGAAAATGATGAGAGAGTATGTACTTCAGTCAATATAAGAGAACAAGGAAGTGTGTTAGGAAGCTTGTTGATGAAAAAGAGTTCAATGACAGCAGTGAACAAGTTTGTACTATCTTACCATATTTTTATACAGTGTTTTAAATGTTTTTAATGCTAATGTTTTTAATTTTTTCCAACCAGGGGATTGAACCATTGCAAACTATATCATTGTCTAATTCAAAATTGATCTCTCTTGATGAAAGCACTCCTGAGCAACAGTGTTTGAAGAGAATAAATATGGATTGTTCATCATCTTCAAAGACTTTAAAGAAGCCTAAGAATGAACCAAATCCATGATACTCTATGTTGATTTGCTATTGTCTAATCATAAACAATATATATTTTAGTTGCTCATTTTAGTTGGTGATTTGATTTGTTTTTAATATACTAAATGTTAAACAAATGGTTTATTCTGTTAGCTTTTAGTTGGTGATTATTGTTTTTAAAGTCAACTGTGCATGTATGGCAAAGTAGTTTTTATTTCAGACTACATTATAATTCTTAATTTTTATACTTTGTTCTTCTAATACTATTCGTGTAAATATTATTCAATTCTATATTAAAGTAATGCTTTACTTAGCAAACAAAACTGCAGATGAGAAACACAATTAAAGGAAGATTACCATGCAGATGAGAGCGGATGGAAGCCTGTGCCTCCAGTGAACTTGATAGAATGAAGTGCAGTGAAGAAAGCATACCCGAAAGCCTTGCAATATTTGCACCCTATAAGCTACAACAAAAAGGAGCCGCTTCGCATAAAAAATACACTACAGAGAAAGTCTTTGCTATCCTGCAGGTAGGGGTGTCAATGCGGGCCGACCCGCCTCATTAGGCCCGCCCCACCGCGGGCTTTTAATTTGGCGGGCTTTTGCGGGCCGGGCCGCGAAGCCCGCGGGCTTGGAAATATATAACCCAAGCCCGCCCCATGCGGGCTTGCGGGTCTCGCGGGCTGACCCGCGGGCCATCACTTAAATTTTTAAAAAAACATTAAATAATATATAAACATGTTAAAATCGCTTGAAATATGTATGTTTGCTTGATTTGGAGGCGATTTAGTATTTCATAAATATGTATGAATTGATGATTTATTTAGTAATTGTTTGATAGAGTTGGAGGCAGATGGAGACGGGAGAACCGAAAACTATGTACCCTAGGAATATTGAATTAAGATATGGCGAATGATTATTAAATTATTTGATTTCTCCCCTTCTGCGTACTCTTAGATAGTCAGATCTACACACTGCCTAAGAATTAAGATATTATATAGTATGATTTTTTAAAAAAAAGATATTATATATATAATTTATTTATTTATTTTTTAAATATGACTTGACCCGCGGGCCAGCCCGCACCCCCGCGCGGGTTTACCCGCGTGAGCTCTGCCCTCCGCGGGTCATGCCCGTTAGGCGCATTCGCGAGCCTAATTTCTTGCGGCCCTAACCCGCCCCATCGTGGGGCGGGTGCGGGCTAACCCGCGAGCTTCAGCCCACTTTGACAGCCCTACCCTGCAGGTAAGCACAACATAACATATATCATATCACCACCGTAGTAGTCCCTTTTTACTGTACATCCTGCAATAACATACATACATACACTATTTCGACCAAGAAACAGGGATCATTTCAATTCGCTTGGTGAGATCTGATCAATAATTAAAGAAGCGAAGTAAATATCACTATCTCAGCAAGCAAGCACACAAAAACTGGAATAGTGAAATCTCATATATATATATATATATATATTATATATATATATACTATATATATATATATATATATATATATATATATATATGCCATGTTACAGGATAGATACACTTCAATTCAGACAACCACACAGAACTCCGTCTTTTTTCTTCTTCTTTTTTTCCTGTAAAAATTTTATGTTTTATCGACGTGTATGTTGATGAGTTCTTTTGAGGTTACACAATACATTATACCTATGCCATTTCAAGACAATCTTTATTTGACAAAATTTTTGGTGGTTTGGAAGCCATTACATATGAATATAGATTTAACATATCAGAAAAGAATTGAATATCTGTAGGCCATTATTAAAACACAACTGAACCCAAGAAATTAAGGTCTTCAAGGAAATAAAGTAACACATTTAAGTAGCTTTTGTTATTCACAACACAGCTGGCAAATGCCCAGTAAGTTGAGTTCCCTTCCCTTCAATATAATGCAGCACCAAACCATATATGTATCCCTCCATTAATAAACTATCCCTTAACAGTTTTTTACTTTCTATCCTCCTAAAAAAAAAAGGTTACAAGTTTGAATCCCATTGAAAAACAACATCAGAGTTGAGTTAATGTTTTCAAAGGAGTTGCAATAAGAATGAAGAAACACAAGAATGAAGTACTAATGAGTTTCATTATTAGTCTTCCAAGTTTTGATCTTATTTAAATTTCAGTTTGAACTTTCAACAAAACTGGTGCACAATCCATTCATATATAGCAAATAAGTTTTCAATAAACAGCCAAATCAGGCTCCTTCAATTCCTTTTATTTTTTGAAATATTAAAAGAAAAAAAAATTTGAACCTTTTACGTTTCAAATGAGAGTTTGCCTTGATGGTAGCATATATAAGCAAGGGAAGAAAATTGTAAGTTACATGCAGTTGTATCATGTGTTGTTGACACATTAAAGAGCAGGTTGTTGATTACTTTGCAACACTTTAAAATGCAAACAAACTTCTCTCCAGGAGCTTTGAAATCATCAATTTTTTCCCAATTAACCTATACATCAAAATTCAATATGGTGGAAAAATCAAGGATTGTGATATACATCTAAATGAATTTGATTGTGTAATTAAAAATCCATCTACATTTAAAATTCTTAAATATACCATGCACAAAGCTTCATCTTGTACAACATGAGGAATGTCCAGATGCTTGGGCTGAATAAATATATCATACACATATTTTTTGTGTTGTTTCCTCATCAATTTTGCTGCTGAGAATGTCCTAGCTTTTGCTTCTGAGAGTTCACCCTTCCAAACTTATTAAGCCATTTGTATTCATATCTCCGATCTCGAAAGCTTTTGCTATGAAGCAAGAATTGCCATGAGAACTACTTCAAAAATTAATTTATATATCTATAGATGTATAAAAGGAAAATGTACTAAATGGAATACATTGCAAAATAAACTATTACAAATAATTTAATCAAGGAAATAAATCAAAGCTACAATTATGCCCTATTATAAGTAATACTCATTTCAAAATTTGACATATTTAATTATTGTTTCCATATGTAATATTATAAAATTTGCACTCCAAATTGAACTATTCTTTACCGTTTTCATATCTCCATTCATTTTTAGCACAATTCACACAACCAGCAATATGAAGAAACTAACGAGATCGACAATACTAAGCGGCAGGAAGAAGCAAAAGATCACAGACAAATGTCATATTTAATTATAATTTTTTATTCAATCTCGAATATGTATTGTTTGTCTGTTTCAATAAGTTGCAGTGTTTAATATTAACACCTGTCTCTTTGCAATTTTAAGTTGCAGTGTTTAATATTAACACTTGTCTCTTTGCAATTTTTAATCTTCTTCTACGATTGTTAACGAAAGTCTATTTAGTTGTGCTTCAGTTCTGTTTTTTTTTTTTTTTTTTTTTTTTTTTTTTTTTGGAATTGGGGTAGAGAGGTTAATTACTTTCACATATACACAGCTTTATTGAGACAAAGTAGTCCCATATACTTTTTATATAGCTTAAAAAATTCAATATATTCATTTTGCGAATCATACCATCAAAATCACAAAAATCATATCCTTAATTTTTCATTTATTTCATAAAATTTAGAGAAGGAAATGAAATTGTTGAAATTTAGCATAATACAGAATATATCATAGACATACCTCTTAGACAAAAATAAATTCGGAACTATGGAAACGACGATACTTCTTACTGTGCGAGAAACCCAGAACTCAAAATCCCATCTAGACCGATCTCAAAAGAAATAGAGATGATTGAATCCCATCTGCGTGAGTTCTCACAGGCAGAACTTCCATCTATACAAGATCCATTGCACCGCATGTGCTTCCACCGCTGCAAGGAAGAGAAGGTACACTGGAGTATCAAGGCGATGAGTAGAAAGAGCACCGAAATCGACCGTCTAGTATCTCCGCTATGTTCTCTATCGCTTCAACTCCAACTGCAGATTTGTATTAGGACACAAAGCCCATGGGAAATGCTAAATTTTGGGGCTAGCGAAGAACGATTTAGGGTTTGTGTTATTCTTATAATTGCGAGCAAAACAACCAAGAACGCTGAGATTGATCTCGTGTTGTTAGATTGAAGATTGTGAGTGAAGATTGAAGATAGAGAGAGAGTTTTGCATCTGAAAACGCCCGACGAGAAAGGGAAGAACGAGACTACATCCGTATATATTTAAATTAAATTATTACAATTTTTATAAACATAAAAGATATAGATTAATAAATAAAAAATGAATTAGTAAATTATAATTTATATATATTCACATTAAAATGTTATAAACATAAATAAAGATAGATTACTAAATAAAAAAATCAATTAATAAATTCTAAGGTGGGCACGGTTCGAGATTCCTAATTTGTATGCCGTAAATTCATAATTTCTATACTTTAGATTCATAATTTATAATTCCCGTAGATTCCGTGTATGAACCAATAATTCTAATATTTAAGTGGGAATATCTTACTGTGTCGAACTTTTAGACTTTCGTAGACTATTACATTGAGATAAATCATTGTTATTGGTGTATATGTAATGAAAAAAATGTAATATACATATGCTTAATTAATAATTTTTTAAATAATTTTTACTATTCAATTTTTGGTACTAAACAAACTTATTTGTCTTTATTATCATCATTACTCATTCATTCACAATATTTTGAACTTTTTCAATTTTTTTTTTAAGAAAACGAGTCGTTGTATAATCAGAATAATACAGAAGCATCGTTGTTGCGATCAAATATATCGGTCGAGAATGGTCAACCATCATTACAATCAACTATTGGTGCACCAGCAGTTAGACTAGTTACTCCAACAATGACTGGTAAATATAATTTTTATCACCGTTATTCGAAACTATTTTATTCGATCATTTTAAAATTTCCTAACTTCATATACATAATTGCAATGGCAGGTAGTCAACTATTGTACGGTGGATTTATGATTTTCTCTCCAAGAACATCTAGTAATATGTCGAGCAATGGTATTAAATTTTAACATTCACGTTATTCGTAATAACTTTTACATTTTAATAAATACATATTCTGTTTTTATTTTTCTATCCTTACAAATTATTGATTACTTACAATTAACATGTTCATATTAATTATCATGCATTTATTTGTTATTATTATTTCCAAAATGATTAAAATTTAGAGACGCATTCAAACTTCTGTCTTATTTGAATCTATTCTATGAGAATGATTTAAACACTTATATTTTACCTTTTTTTTTTTTTTGCAATAGTTAATGTTCATCAAAGTTTGGTCGAAGATAATCATGTTGCCACCAGAGGAACACCTTTGAGTGCAATCACAAATGATATTTTTATAGTCAAAATATCATTTTATCCTCCAATACTAAACAATTTTTTAATATCATTGTTTGAATTTTATGCGTTAAATTTATTTGCAGTTGCTACCAACCCAAATATATACGCATTGAACAGTGATATTCGATCGACCACACCCTTCATTGGTAACATATTCGTGTATTAAATATCTGTCTATTTATTTGTATGTCGTATATGTTCAGTTTTAGGTTATATATGTTTCAATTAACACATAATATACATATACTATTAATCTCATGTTAAATATGTTTTGATATAAAATTTGCAGTTCATATGCGCAGCATGTCTCCCACCATCCACTCCACATTCTTTTAATATGTCAAATATGTCAACTTCAACGTCTTTATCACGCAAACCATTAGTTGATGTATCAAACGGTAATTTTTATTACACTGTTCACAATTTGTTCCATCTTTGTTACTGTGTATTCTGTTGCCATAACCTTTTAACATTATTACAACAATAAATAACAATTTATTATATTTTATCCAGTGCAAAGACCAGCACATCATCAATCTAATTGTGCTTTGCGATCAGTTCTGAGAACTTCCAGTACAATATCGTCAAGAACAAATGCAAAGAAATTAAATACAGAATTCGAACATTTCGTATGTGAAAACAACAGATATGGTATTTTTTATAAACTCAAATCATAGTAGATTTTCATTTTTATGAATTCACAAATCTTTTATGTTCATCTTCGTTAATTGTTAACTATTCATGTAATTAGATTCATATTTGGAACTTGGAGATGGCTGATCATTCCTGTATTATTGTGGTGCCTTATCTGGACATGAGCGCTCAAATCAAAATGTTACGCCGAGGATTGCCGAAATACACAAAGTGTTGCTACGAGGGGCATGATACAATTACCTCGCATGAAGATCCCTCTTCTTTCAATATGACATGCAACACTTCCTCAACAATATCTGAAGATATAAAACATGTTCTGCTTCACGTCTCTGGAAGGTAGAGTCGATAGGTCAATCAACACGGTAACGTCCTCCGATTTTTAGGATAAGTGGTCAAAATTATCATTGGATTAGAAGTTTGGTTCCAAGAGAAGGTTCCATGCCAAAAGTTTGCGCAGTCAGATATTTTACGACACAGATAATGAGATTAATAATCGCATCAATTCTGTTATGTAAGTATCCAAATACATTATACCTTTCGTTTTTTCTTACACCAACAATGACATCTATTTTTTATTTATTTACATCCGTTTGTTTCCTATGCAGAAGATATGTTAATTCACGGGATATCCACGAAAATATTGTTGAGGAATTAAAGAACATACTGGACGGAAATAATGTTTTGGTAAAATGTTTCAGAATGCCAAGAACTAAAATTCAGTCTAATCCAATTGTTGAGGTTAAAATGAATTTAATCGGCAGGCGGAATAAAGATGGAAGGACATACAATTTACCTACCGCTAATGAGGTGGCTGCACTTATTGTCGGGGACCTTGACCCATCGATGGGTGATCTAGACATATTGATCGAGAGCTAGACTGGACAGTTGAAGAAAATAAATCATTTGAACCCTGCATATTTTCCCTACAGTACCCTTTGTTGTTCCCATATGGCGAAGATGGTTATCGTGAAGATATTACATTTTCTAATGCATGGCGCCAAGGACATCATGGTGGTAGGAAAAGAATTAGCCCTAAAGAGTATTTCTCATTCTATATACATGAGAAGGTAAATGAAAACATACATTGTTATATTCTAGAAGGTTATTTCAAGAATACTTGGTTGATGCATAACAATGATCGAACATACACGTTTGACCTACATTTAGAACTCATCAGAAGGAATTGGTTGTGAAGCTTATTAGGGGTTGAGCGATGCATTAACAAGGGGCGAATTAGATCCCACAACTCGGGGTAAAAGAATTATACTAGCATCATCATTCACAAGAGGAGCTAGGTATATGATTCAAAACTATCAAGATGCAATAGCAATATGCAGGCACATTGGTTATCCTCATTTGTTCATTACATTCACATGCAACCCGAAGTGGCCTGAGATTGAGCGGTATGTTGCACAACGTGGGCCTTAAAGAGCAGAGGATAGACCGATTATTGTTTGTTGCGGTTTAAAGATGAAATGATGCTATGATTGAAGATATCAAGGACAAAAAAAAAAAAAAAAAAAAAAAAAACTATTTCGACATATTGGGAGTATTTGGATTATCATACATACTTTAATGTGCCCTAATTAATTCTAAAATCCATGTAAAAAGTTAACTTTTTTAAAAAATTTCCTGCACATTTATCTGCACAATTGAATTTCAAAAAAGAGGACTCCCTCATGCGCACATATTGCTATTTGCCAAAAGAATGAATCGGCACATTCTGCACCAGAAATTGATGCCTTAATTTCTGCTGAGATTCCAGACCCAGATGCTGACACGAGTACAATGATGCAGTTAGCGAATTTATGTTGCACGGACCAAGCGGACAACTCCAGAAGAACTCGGCATACATGGTAAATGGTAAATGTTCCAAAGTACTTCCCCAAAAAATATGTTAGTCGAATGATTCTGGATAAAGATGGTTATCCAATCTATAGAAGGCATGATAATGGACGCACAATCAGTAGGAATGGAATCCAACTTGATAACCGTTACGTCGTCCCCGCATAATTAAACATTTGCTTCTAAAATATCGCGCACATATTAACGTTGAATGGTGGTGCAACCAGTCGAGATCGATTAAATTTTATTCAAATACGTCAATAAAGGAAATGATCGAGTCATGGCAGAGTTCATGAGTAGTTCTACGAATGCAGCCAGTGGTGGTGTGGTCGATGAGATGACGGTTGTGAATTTTCTCTTAAGGTAATTAAGGATTCGGGGTGGAGTTTCCAAAAAATAGGGATATCAAAGATGCTGGGTTTTAGGGGCGGATGATATTTTAAACTGGGGTGGTGGGGTCGCAGGTGTCGCGATATACTTACCTTGCACCCAAGGATTTAACTAATGGTGTTGTTATTCGCTACTTTAATCAGCGTCCTAGTTCTCTTCCTGTTTGTTGTAGCTGCAACCTGGGTTTGCGAGATAAAGCAACTTGTCGGAAGGTGTATGCCATTTGTCTAAATCAGGGGTTATCGTGGTTAACCCTGGGTTTGGTGAGTATTGCAGTCCGTCCCTTTTTGCAGTCCTGATGCCTTGATGCAACGTCTTTTCACCGCCTCTTCTTAGTAGTCATCCAAATCTTCCTTTTCTTTGGTCACGGTCCTTGTCAAGTCTTTTGACGGAGTTAGGACGAGGCGATTTATCGGGTAAGTGTACGTTACCCAGTTGTGGAAGTAAACTTATCTATTCGCACCCTTACCTGGTGTGGTAAGCGTAGGGGGAGGGTTCCTTAAGTTAGAGAGGGATGAAGTGGAGGGGAGGTTATGTGTAGGTTTCACAATCTCACGTGCGTGTCCTAAGATTCCTGAGTATGTTCCTAAGTACTTAGTTTAGTTCCTAGTGTCCTAATGGTCTTCTTAATAGTTTACCCTAAGGTTAAACTTAGGCTCTTGATACCAATTGTAACACCCCAGATTTTTAAGACTTTTTAAAGCTATATAATAAAGGTAGAATCTTATTAAATCCCAAAATATAATACAAGTGTTCGGGGTGTATGCCACACCTGGGCTAGAGAGACCAAGATGCACAGGCTAACTAACTAAATCATCTCAAAAGCGATAGCATGTATAAAGGGCGCAGGCCGAAGGGAACCTATCTATTTCTACACTCCGATTCTAGCGCGCTCCAGTGACTTAATTTTCTGTGGCCTGAAAAGCCAAATATATCTGTTCAACGAAGAGATGTGGTAACTCAAATCCAACGCGTTGAAATACCAATACATATAGAGATTATATAGATATACGAAAACCATTTATGGAATATCCTACGAACTCTAGCTTTAAAACCGGGAATGACTCGACAGATAAGGCTAGACACAAGCAATAGTTATAACAAGCATATGCAGTTCATAACAGGCCAAGGCAGATAAGGCAAGGCATAAACAATAGTCACAACCCAACATAATCCTCAACATAAATCCCATAGTCACAACCCAAGATACTCATAGTCACAACACATCCATAACTCATCACATACCACACTTTGTTTGTAAACACCCCAGATTTTTAAGACTTTTTAAAGCTTATAATAAAGGCAGAAATCTTATTAAATCCCAGAATATAAATACAAGTGTTCGGGGTGCTATGCCACACCTGGGGCTAGAGAACCCAGTGCACAGGCTAACTAACTAATATCCTCAAAGTAAATAACGTGGCACGCAGGCCGAAAGGGAAACTATCTACTTCTACACTCCAGTTCTAGCGCGCTCCAGTGACTTAATCTTCTGTGCCTGAAAGCCAAATATATCTGTTCAGCGAGAGATGCTGGTAACCCACTCCAACGCGTTGAAATACAATACATATAGAGATATATATAGATATACGAAAACCATTTTGAGCATGAAGATATATCCTACGAACTCTAGCTTTAAAACCGGGAATGACTCGACAGATAAGGCCAGACAAGCAACAGTTATAACAGCATATGCAGTTCAACAGATAGGCAGATAAGGCAAAGCATAAAATAATCATAACCCAATAACAATCCCCCCAATATAAAACCCATAGTCACATCCCAAGGCAATCATATCACAACTCATCCATATCACAACACATAAGCACTTTGTTGGCGCCACAGGACCAATCGCATGCCCATACATGAGGGTCAGCGCATATAGCTCTGACACGGCCCCGCAGCACCATGCCCCGTATCGCAACACGGGGGTCGATCGCAACCGACCGATGAACCGCAGCTCATCATATGTTTGATCGCAACCAAACAGTGGACCGCAGCCCAAGAGATGTCATCTGACCGCAGCCAGGAAAGGACGAACCGCAGCTCGTATAGAAACGTTTGATCGCAACAAACGGTGGACCGCAGCCCAGAGAAGTCATCTGACCGCAGCCAGGAATACCAATCTGACCGCAGCCAGCTTCTGAACCGCAGCTCAGGATAACCAATCGATCGCAACCGAATTGGGGTAACAACCACACATAACACATAGCAAGCACATGCAACCCACATTACACATTGGGAAGGGGGAAAAGCGTATAACAAAACCTATGCGTGATCCATCACATACTAAGAATAGTCCTAAGGGGTTCATACTTCTTCCACCTAGGTCAACGGATACCAATTCAACTAGCATGCAATATAATAGACTCATAAACCTACGAACGGTACCGAAATATCAAACTAGACATAGGCACGATAAACGGAGTCCGTTGGGACACCACGGGGTCGGGGACATCAAACGGGGAAGCGGGATCCCAAAGGGATAATTTCCAGCGGGTAGCCGGTGGGTGGGGGCCACCCGCCGGCACTGTTCCGGCAGCGGGTCGCCGGCGGGCAGCTGCCGCCCGCTGCCGCTGTTTCGGCCGTGGGTAGGTGGCGGGTCCCCTACCCCCCACCTACCCCCACTGACTCTTTTCACACAATTTCGCCCGGGAACCGTTGTGGAACCCGAAACCATGCTTAGACACTTTACAACGCAATTAACGACAACACGTAGACAATTAACGGATCAAATACGAAAACGAACGACATAACCTATCATGCTTTTCTAAACATAATCAACACCCAAACATGCGATTTCCCACCCGATAATCCAAGAATAATATCATACGATACAACCTAGGGTTCTAATCACTTTTATATCAACAAGAATACGATTCGTCTTCTAATTGCAAGATTCGGTAAGAATAAACATAAAGCATAACAATATCAAGAACAACACATAATCATCAAGAACATATAATCATCAAGAACACCATAATTATCAAGAATCTCCCAATATCAAGATTATCAAGATCCCTCATGGATCATCACATCAATCATCAATAATCATCACAATCAAATACACAATAATATGGGGGAAACCCTAAGGGGAATCATAACTATGAAAATAGGTTTTGGAGACATGGGTTACCTCTTAGCCTTAATTAATTCCTTGGCTATGAAGATCTTTCTTTAAGCTTTCTTGATTTCTTGATTTCTCCTAGGGGAATTCTTGGAGCTCTTTGGGTGGTGAGAGATTTTGTGGGGAATTCTAGGTGCCTCCTAAGTTCCCTATTTATAGATCTAGGGTCTTATTTTAGGGTCTAATCCTATTGGGATTAGGGGTTGGGTTTAGAGATGAGGGCCCACGGACTATGGTGGGCCTTTTCCCTAATTAATCATTATAATTTATTCTTTCTCTTGGGCTATTGTTAATTAATTAATTGGTTTTAGGGGCCGTAACACGGGTGTTACACTCCCCCCCTTACAAGGGGCTTCGTCCCCGAAGCCCGGTGTTATAGTCCATCCTTTCACCCCTAGACACCTCGTATCTGGCCTCCTGATTAGGATGCGGCCTACGTTTGTCTTCTTGGCTTGGGGTAGGCTGAACTTTGGTGGTTGTGATAGAGAAGTTTCGGTGTACCTCGGTTTCCTGCGCTGGAACTGGATGCCCCACGAGTGCCCAAAGCGGCCTCGATCGCGCTACCCTCTGATCGAGTGCGCGTGTGGTGCGAATCAAGGATGAGAACCCTTCTTCCATGATTTGGGTTTGTCGGTTGAGTGTGCGAGGATGCGTTCATTGACGAACCCTCGTCTTGTCCCCTCGGGTTCCCTCCTGGCTGTGGGTGCACTGACGGGTTAGGCCCGTCTTCCTCTCTTGTTCCCTCATTTCCTTCCGAACCTCCACAATCTTGCATGGCTCGCTTGAGCTTCTTGTTGGAGATGTCCAACCGGTCAACCAATTCCTTCGGCTCTCCTCGGGTTTTTGGCAAATTTCTTCTGAGGGTGAGTAATGTCCCCCTTCGGTGTAGTAGATGTCGTTGCGGCGGAGGTTTGGGCATTGAAACCATGCCATTTGGCGATTTGACTCGGTGTGGCTTAGGTCCACCCCTTTCTTTTCCATGATCCAACTTAGGATCATCCCGTAGGGTAGGCTAAGCCGGTTGTTTGTCTTGCAGAATTCCATGTGCTTTAGCATGAGGGCCGGTAGGTTGAACTTGATTTTATGTTTCAGGAGATAAGCAAAGGTGCACTCTAAGCTCCCTACGTCCTTGCTCTTATTATTGGTGGGCAAGAGGCTATCGGTTACAATCATAACCAATATCTTTTGCTCCGCCGAACCACTTCCGGTTTGGTCGTGTGGCCGAGGTGAACCCGTCCTCCTTCCCGAGTAGTACCCGAGGTAGTCCTTGTACCCCGTGGTTTGGTGTCAATCCACCCCTTTTCGGTCATAGTTAGACACACCCGTGGTGGTCAATTTCAAGAGTTTGGCCAAACGGCCTTCGGAAAGCACAATTTCCTTGCCACGGACCTTGGTGGCGATTTCTACCTTGTCACCCGTTTGGTGGCCACAAGGTGTTGATAGAATTCCTTCACCAATTCGGGTATGTATCCCCTTTGATGTGAGGTATGTATCTAAAAGCCCTTATGTTTAAGCATATCAACCAATTCCGGAGAAAATTGGTCGGGTTCAAGTGCTTTACCTCCGATTACAGTGTAATCGGTGTTGCTCCACTCAGGGGTGCGGGTTCCGAGGGTTTCTTTGGCATCTCGATAGGCAGCACTTTTCTGGTGTGTTTTCCAGCGGGATTTTTCGGCGAGTTTCTTTTCCGGCGGCAGTTTGAGTCGTTGCGAGGTGGCGACGATGGGGCGGAGTCCAACGGGTGCTTAGTGAGGCGGTGGGGGTCTTCGGTGGCGTGGGGAGTCGATGGCAGCGGGTGGAGCTCGGGTGGACGGCGGGCGGCGTCCTTTGACGTCGCGGTCGATTTCCGATGGTGCAGCTGGTCAACGGCGTGGTGGCGCGAGGTTGACGGAGGACGATCGGATGGCGACGGGCGTCCGGCTGGTGGTGGCGCGGTGCGGCGGTTCTACGGGTAGGGGGTGGTGATGTGCTGAGAGGGAAGAAGGGAAGGAATGGGGAAGAAGAAGAAGAAGGGTTTTTGATTTGGGGGTTTTCTGGGTTTTAGGGATTTGGAGGGGTTTAACAATGGAGTGTTCCCTTATGGTTTCAAGAAATGCTCATGGGCTAGTGGTTAGAGTCTTAGTCTTGCATATGGGAGGTTAAGGGTTCAATTCTTTATGGTAACATTAGCTTTCTTGATAGTGTGATCCTTGTCTTTTTCCTTATTTTGTCCTTTAGTGGGGGAAGGGTTGGGTTGATGGTGTAACTTGAGTTTTACCTCCGTAGCGGAATCAAAATTGATCAAAAATCTTTATTCATAATAATTCCGAAATAGCTTAGCTAAGCAAGCGGTTCTACTAAGGGGGTTTCGACGGTTTATCCTAGACTGAATTCGCCCCCTTGATTTTCTTCTGCGGGTTCGCATGGTCCTCTTCTTCCGGGATTGGGTTTCCCTCTCCGAGGTCATCCTCGTTCCCGAGGTTGGCTTGAGCGTGGCTCATAACAAATATTTTTCCCGGGCGCGCCGTAGTTTCCTTTGTGGCCGGTGCCCCGTGTTGACCCCCGGTGGTGGGGCGTGGTCTTTGGGTCTGAGTGCACTGGAAGGCCTTGTGCCCTTCCTCTCGCAGTTGAAGCATCGCCAGGGAATGCCATGAATTTTGCCTCTATGGCTTTTGTTGCATTTTGGGCAAGGGAAGCTTCTCGGATTAGCTTCATTGTTACAGGGGCGGCCTCTGATAATCGGTTGCCCGATCATGGTGCCGGTGTCGTTCCTTGTCCTTTTTACGGGTGGTGCCCCACTTCCGGTGTTTCTCTTTCATATTTGTTCCTGAACCCCGCGTTGGAGTAGTTGGATTCGATAGAGGTTTGCGGCACTAAGAGTAAGCTCGTTGAGGTCCGAGGCTGCTCACCCACTAGTGCCTTTCGGGCTCCGAAGTTGAGGCCCGATACGAATCTTTCTATTTTGTCACCTCGGTGGGGACAAGTTCTGGCGCGAAGTGTGCCAGCTCGAGGAATCGTTTATGGTATTCCATGACGGTGGTCGTTCCTTGCTTCAGATGAGGAACTCTTCGTACATTGGAGCCTTTACTTATGTTGGATAAAATCTTTCTCGTACCGTGCCTTGAGGCCTTCCCAGTTGAACCCCGGTTCTTGTTGGTAAGTGGTGCCCCTCATGGATCCACCAGAGGTCGGCCTCGTGTCCGAAGTAGAATGAGGCTATCTCTACGGACGTTCTTCCGGGAATTCTTACTACCCCTAGAATTTTGTCAATGTGCCGGATCCATTTCTTCTAGGTCCGTGGGGTCCTCTTTCCCTGAGAACGTGGGCGGTCGGGTGATTTGAAACTTGTCGGCGATGTCAGTTCGCGTTTGATGGGGGGGTCGGGGCTGTTCTTGGAAGGCTACGTCAGTAGTGCCTGTGCGCTTGTGTTAGTTGTTGTAGGGTCTGGGTTAGGGGGATTGTCAGTGGCGGGCTCTGGAGTCCTTGATTGTCTTCTGTTCGGTGCCATGCTATCGTCTTTCTGGTTAGCGTTTACAAGAACGTTAATTAGAGTTCGATGCACTTCCTTACGAAGTGATAAGTGGGGAAGGGTTTTAGAATGGGGAAGGGTAAAGTGCGGGGTAGTTATGTGTAGGTTTCAAATCTCACGCGCGTCCTAAGATTCCTGAGTCCGTGTTCCTAGGTACCTAGAGTTCAAGGCCTAATGTCCTAAAGTCCGGTCTCTTAAGAGTCTTTTTCCTAGGGTCAAACTTAGGCTCTGATACCAACTGTAACACCCCAGATTTTTAAGACTTTTTAAACTTATAATAAAGGTAGAATCTCATTAAATCCCAAATATAATACAAGCGTTCAGGTTCTATGTCACACCTGGGGCTAGAGAACCCAAGTGACAGGCTAACTAACTATATCCTCAAAAGCGTAATCATAAGTGGCACGAGGCCAAAAGGGAAACTATCTACTTCTACGCTCCAAGTTCTAGCGCGCTCCAGGTGACTTAATCTTCTGTGCCTGAAAGCCAATATATCTGTTCAGCGGAGATGCTGGTAACCACTCCAACGCGTTGAAATACAATACATATAGAGAATATATTAGATATTACGAAAACCATTTTGAGCATGAAAGCTAATCCTACGAACTCTAGCTTTCAAACCGGGAATGACTCGACAGATAAGGCTAAAGCAACACAAAGTTGATAACAAAGCATATCAGTTCACAAAGGCATGACAGATATAAAGCGGCACACAATTAATGTCGTAACCCAACATTAAACCCAACATTAACCCATAGTCACACCCCTAAGATACTATACCACTCATCGTATCCACCACATAAGACAATTTGTGGCGGACAGGACCTAACGCATGCCATTACATTGTGGGTCGGAGTGATACTCTGAATCGGCGAGCACCCTGTCAGTACGCACACGGAGGGTGTTCGATTCGCAACCAAAAGTGACGCACCAAGAGAATGTCATCATGACGCAGCCAGGAAGTACTGAACAGAGCGTCATAATAGAACGTTTGACTCGCAACCAAACGGTGAACAAAGTTCCAAGAGGTGATAATATCTGACCGCAGTCAGCTTCTGAATCGGAAGCTCAGGATAACCAATCTGATCGCAACGAATTGGGGTAACACACACATAACACATAGCAAGCACATGCAACCCACATTAACCATTGGGAAGGGGAGAAAGCGTATAACAAACCTATGCGTGATCCATCACATACTAAGAATAGTCCTAAGGGGTTCATACTTCTTCCACCTAGGTCAACGGGATACCAATTCAACTAGCATGCAATAATACACTCATAAACCTACGAACGGTACCGAAATATCAAACTAGACACCGGCACGATAACGGAGTCCGTTGGGACACCACGGGGATCGGGGAACATCAAACGGGGAAGCCGGATCCCGGGGAAATTCCAGCGGGTAGCCGGTGGGTGGGGGCCCGCCGGCTGCCGCCGGAACACTGTTCCGGGCAGCGGGTCGCCGGCGGGCTGCCCGCCCGCCGGCTGCCGCTGCCGGAATTCCGGCCGTGGGTAGGTGGCGGGTCCCCTACCCCCCACTGACTCTTTCACACAAACGCCCGGAACCTTGTGGAACCCGAAACCATGCTTAGACACTTTAAACGTAATTAACGCAACACGTAGACAATTAACGGATCAAATACGAGAAACGAACGACATAACCTATCATGCTTTTCTAAACATAATCAACACCCAAACATGCGATTTCCCACCCGATAATCCAAGAATAATATCATACGATACAACCTAGGGTTCTAATCACTTTTATAAACAAGAATACGATTCGTCTTCTAATTTGCAAGATTCGGTAAGAACAACACATAATCATCAAGGATACCAATTAATCATCAAGAACATCATAATCATCACAAATAATCATCAAGAATACCAATTAATCATCAAGAACTCATAATTATCAAGAAACTCCAATATCAAGATTATCAAGATTCCCCATGGAATCATCAATTCAAACATCATAATAATCATCAAAATCGCCATTCCAATCATGGGGGAAACCCTAAGGGAAATCATAACTATGAAAATAGGTTTTGTTGAGACATGGGTTACTCTTTAGCCTTAATTAATTCCTTGGCTATGAAGGATCTTTCTTTAAGCTTTCTTGATTTCTTGATTTCCTCCTAGGGGAATTCTTGGAGCTCTTTGGGTGGTGGAGATTATTGTGTGTGGGAATTCTAAATGCCTTCTAAGTTCCTATTTATATGCCATGGGGTTTAATCCTCCTAGGATTAGGTAATGGGCTTTAGGGATGGGGGTCCACGGACTATGGTGGGCCTATTTCCCAACTTAATCATAATAAATTATTCTTTCTTATGGGTCAATAGATTAATTATTACTTGGTCTTAGGGGCGTAACCGGGGTGTTACAGGGCGGGACCGGGCAGCTGCCCGCCGGACCTGCTGCCCGGAACCGTGAACAGCCGCGGGCAGCCGGCGGGTGGCCCCCACCCACCGGCTACCCGCTGGAAAATTATCCCACCGGGACCCCGGCTTCCCCGTTTGATGTTTCCCCGCCCCCGTGGTGTCCCAACGGACTCCGTTTATCGTGCCTATGTCTAGTTTCGGGTACCGTTCGTAGGTTTATGAGTCTATTATATTGCATGCTAGTTGAATTGGTATCCCGTTGACCTAGGTGGAAGAAGTATGAACCCCTTAGGACTATTCTTAGTATGGTGATGGATCACGCATAGGTTTTGTTATACGTTTTCCCCCTTCCAATGTGTAATGTGGGTTGCATGTGCTTGCTATGTGTTATGTTGTGTGTTACCCCAATTCGGTTGCGATCGGATTGGTTATCCTGAGCTGCGGTTCAGAAGCTGGCTGCGGTCGATGATTCTTGGGCTGCGGTCCACCGTTTGGTTGCGATCAAACGTTTCTATACGAGCTGCGGTTCGTCCTTTTCCTGGCTGCGGTCAGATGACACTTCTCTTGGGCTGCGGTCCACTGTTTGGTTGCGATCAAACACTATGATGAGCTGCGGTTCATCGGTCGGTTGCGATCGACTCCCGTGTGCGATACGGGCAGGTGTGCGGGGCCGTGTCAGAGCTATATGCGCTGACCCTCATGTATGGCATGCGATTGGTCCTGTGGCGCCAACAAAGTGCGTTATGTGTTGTGATATGGATGAGTTGTGTTATGGGACTGGGGAGTGTGACTATGGGTTTCATATTGGAGATCCTTACGATGGGTTTATGATTACGACCTTATGCCTTGCCTTTAATCATGGGATACAGTGAGGGGAAGGTTATGGGTTAGGTTTCACAATCTCACTGCGCGTCCTAAGATCCTGAGTCCATGTTCTAGATACCTAGAGTTCAAGCCTAATGTCCTAAAGTCCGGTCTTAAGAGTCTTATCCTAGGGTCAAACTTAGGCTCTGATACCAACTGTAACACCCCAGATTTTTAAGACTTTTTAAACTTATAATAAAGGTAGAATCTTATTAAATCCCAGAATATAATACAGTGTTCGGGGTGCTATGCCACACCTGGGGCTAGAGAACCCAGATGCACAGGCTAACTAACTAATATCCTCAAAAGCATAAATGTATAAACATGGCACGCAGGCCGAAAGGGAAACTATCTATTTCTACACTCCGAGTTCTAGCGCGCTCCAGTGACTTAATCTCTGTGCCTGAAAGCCAAATATATCTGTTCAGCGAGAGATGCTGGTAACCCACTCCAACGCGTTGAAATACAATACATATAGAATATATATAGATATATAAAACCATTTTGAGCATGAAGATATATCCTACGAACTCTAGCTTTAAAACCGGGAATGACTCGACAGATAAGGCCAGACACAAGCAACAGTTATAACAGTCATAAGCAGTTCACAATAGATAAGGCAATAAGGCAAAGCATAAACAATAATCATAACCAACATAAACAATCCCAACATAAAGGTCACATCCATCAAGATATTCATAACCACAACTCTTCCATATCTCAACACATAGCACACTTTGTTGGCGCCACAGGACCAATCGCATGCCCATACATGAGGGTCAGCGCATATAGCTCTGACACGGCCCCGCAGCACCCTGCCCCGTATCCACACGGAGGAGTCGTTCCTTGGCTCCCAACGAACCGCAGCTCATCAGAGATTAAAGTATTCAATTAAAACAAAAATGAAGACCTCCGGCATATGTCCTTTGTTGACATCACAATAGCTCTTCAAATACTTAGTATATATTTAAAATTTAGCCCTAATTTTTATTTGCTCTCCTTATGCCCGTATATATCAGGTTTTCACATACTTAATTTTTTATTAGAACAATTATGGTAATCTTGACTATATTATTGCTTCTTGTAGTAGATTACTATTAAATCGCCCAACATTCAATATTTTATGCATGAAACAGTTCTATATAATCTTGTATTGATATACTTTAAAGTACTTATTTAAAAAAAACATTAGACATTATCTCAATCGCGCAATGGGCGTAAAAAACTAGTTTTACCTATAAACAACAAGTTAGGTTGAATTGGATGCAACGACATGCATTATTATTATTAATGAAAAACTATAGTATTAGTCGTCACATTGTTCATGATACAAACTCAATTTTTGAGTAATTTTTATGTGTCAATTTAAGACTAATACTATTCTTCTTCCAAAAAGTTAAATTCGATTGTAGTATATTTACAAACAAATAATATCCGAAGTATCGGTAATCGATCCACAGGGAAGTGGGTATTAAGCACAATTACTAATTTATTCTATAAAGCTAATCCTAAACAATTGACTTGGGATGGTTGCAATAAATAAATAAACTAAAGCAATGATTCACAGTAATGAAAACAATTGAGAGAGAGATTGAGATTCTTTGGAATTCAAGTATTTAATTACCTAGTGTCAATCTTAAGGACAATATTAAACCTGGGTATAACATGTGTGAGAATGCAAAGATGGTATAGAGTTACTCTCGTAGTCCCCAACACTAGTGAATATCCACCTCGTGAAAACACCCAATAAAACAAGAAGAAGCATTCAATAATTAATTCATAACTAATACCATCTCTCGATGTGCATAATCAAAGAGTTAATTTATTCCTTAACTAATTTGCCATTTCTCAAGGTGCAACAATTAAGTGCAATTGTGTGTGCCTAAATTATGGCTCAACTCTCGTTGTGACACAAGAATCAAACGAAACAAGTAATTACGACCGCTTAACTACTAGCAACAACATATAAAAACACGATTGCAACACAAGTTATAACCCAAATAATAATATATTAAAGAATCTGAGAGCTCAGACACATAGGTTCATAACACTTCTACTCAAGAATCTCTAATTGAATTTAGCCAAGCATGCTAAATTATACATAGCAATATATATTTAAAGAATTACAATCATCAAAGAGAGTACACTTTCTTCTTGTTCCCAAGACGACTCGTGGCTCTTGATTTTCTCCTCTTTCGTGTCTCCAAAGATCTCTGAATAATTTTTAGGGTTGAGGAATGTGGGATTTTATAGTTGAAACCAAACCGGGAGAGAATAGGAATTACCCTAGGGTTGAAGGAAGATGGGCTTTTTATAGTGGGAGCCCAATAGGGTTAAAATAGGAAGTTTTCGCAACTTAAATTCTTGCTCAGGACATAGGTCCAATTTGCAAGATTGTTTTGACCATTTTCCCGTCTGATTTGGAATTCGATGTCTTGATAAGAGTTGTATCCCTTCGAGTCTTCTTTCCAATGGCGCAAGAATCACCTTATTTGGACATTCCTAGACTAAGATATGGTCCAAAAACCAAACTGTCGCCAATCTGTGCGAGAACTTTTACTGATGAAACTTCACTAGAAATTTCCGACGCGTCGAGTTTAACGCTGCATAACAGATTGTAGCCCTTCGAGTCTTCTTTCCAATGATGCAAGAATCACCTGAATCGGACATTCCTAGCATGAATTGGAAAATACTAAGTTGTCGCCGAATTCAGCGGGAATTACAACTCTTTGTTTTTTTGCTCAACTTTTCCCTTGTTTGGTTCTTGTAATCAAATCCATTGAAAGCACCACTCTTTGGCTCTCTTTCAAGCATTTTAGCCATCTCTTTAGCTCCACCTTGACTTTGTTTTGGCTACAAACTCGTCCTAAAATTTCTCTTGCTTTTGCACTTGACCTATAATGGTTCCAAAACACTAACAAACAACGTAAAACATTCAAATCAAGTGTAAAACCATATTTTAATGATAAAACAAAGGATTATGGCAATAAATTACCGAAATCATGAATTCAAGCCTAACAAATATAATCAAATTAATACTAGAAATATGCCCAATTAGGTTCACATCAAATTCTCATCCCGATCTGACAGAACATTTGAGAGGATGTAAATTATAGTGACTCAATGGCACAACGGACATGGTCAAATGTCGCAGTGTGCATAAGAGATCTGTCCACTATGGACTAATCTCCATACTGCCGCTGTCGAAGTTTGAATCTTGATCTCTGATCTTCTCCCAAATACTATCTACTGAACCATTAAGCTAAGTTTGTACGGATTTAAGACTAATTGGTAGCAAATCAAAAGAGGCAAACCTTTACAGCTTTAACAATTTACACCGTTACGGCGTTACGTTAGCTTAAGTGGAACATAGAATATTCGTCCCCATATCCGTTTTAAACATTTTTTTTTCTTTTTTTTTTTTCCTTTTTTCCGAGAAAAACAGCCTTGTGGCCGTTCAATGCGAGATGGAAGTGATGTCTATTCCATTCTTTGTATTTATGCACTTTTTACTATTTTCATAATAAAATTTATGCAAAATATGCGGCTTCAAATAAAATTAAAAAAAAAAAAAAAACACTAAAACTATAATGCAACGACAGCTAAAACATCCAACCATTATATTATATTGTGTATATATCATGATGGGAGTCTTTTTCAACTTAATCAAGGGTTTTGGTTTCTATCGAGTAAATGTATAATCAACAAAAAATAGAATAAATTTTAATTTTAGTCATTGTCACATTTAGGAGTGTTTGGTAAATAGTTGTTAGCTGATTAGGTTATTGGGTCTGATTAGTTTATAGCATTAGCTGATTGTGGAAAGATGTTTGTAAATTAGTTGTTAGTTGATAACTGATTACATGCAAAATGATTTTCTTAAAAAGATGATCAAAAAAGCGGTTTTGAATTTTAACGTTTTGGATCAATAAGATGTTACAAAAGCTAATTAATCATACACTTATATTGATTATTTAACCAAGCCTGAAATAAAAAATGACTGATAAACTAATTATGTTACCAAACAAAGCCTTAGTTTTACTGGTTTAATTTTGTCTCGTTACATCTTGGCTTTCATTCGTTTATAACAATTAATCCCCTTTTAATAAAGAGGATTAACACATGATTTCATTAGTTAAGTCTCTTATTCCAACATGTAATTTCTCTCCCTCTCTCGTACGCTCTTTTAATTGAATAATGAAATTACATATTAACCTGACTTATTTATTAAACGGTTTTATGACAAAAATTTAGACAGAAGACTAATATAATTATGACAATTAGATAAAACTAAGAATGTAATGAAGCAAAATTAATAAATAAATAAATAAGAAGTAAAAATTAGATGTGGTAACGGCACAATATTCAATGACTAGAACTGAAATATGTTTTGACAAATATTATATTGTGAAATATAATATACTTTATTTTATTTTTATAAAAATTGGATATAAATTAGTTTAGCTAAATTAGTCCATACAAGTCTATACAAAGAAGTAGTTCAATATTCATTTCATTGAAAATGATTGTGAACTCGGCCTTGAAGTATCATGTCAATATGACTGTGTACAACATATCAATACCATAATGATGTGAATTTGTAACTGTAAGACAACAGTTTCTTCTGTGTTTAAATGTTTTTTTTTTTTTTTGGGTGTTTGCAATTTGATTTTCTTACTTAGAGTACAAGCAATATATGCAAACTCATAATTCAATTGATACGATTACTGCAGTTTTTTTTTAATGATACTGGCTCTATTAAAATATAGTATAAGAACAAATAACACATCCACTGAAGCTCAAACTTACAACCTTCCAAATGAAAGTTCAACCCGGATACCATTAGACCACATAGTTTTGATAATTAGTGCACTTAATTTTTAGAAATAATAATGGTTCTTAATTAAGATACAAGGCATTGTTGAAATTTTTAGTATAAAATGACATTTTAAGTGACTATTTTGTGGTATAAATATATGTGAGGTCCACCTCTAATTTAGGTCGGATCAAATTGAATTCTCACTCTTTGTAGTGAGAAGAAGAAATCAATACATTGTAAGCTCAAAATAGATAATGCGTGAATGAGAAATTAATTCTCAAAGTAGACCCATTTGAGTTGAAAAATGAAAGTGCAAAGACTTATAAAAAACACTTTTCCCACATTGGTTTGAAAAATGGATTTGCAACATTATATATACAAGACCTTTTTAGAAAAAATTTGAATTATATAACATAGAGATTCTCTTTTTGTATCAAGTTTCAATTCTAACTCTAGTGTTGTATATATAATGGTTCAAATCCACTTTCCTGGAATAAATACTTTTTATATAACTAAAAAATGACTAGCGAACTTACTCATTTGACATTATTCAAATAGAGAGAATTGAACATGATAAAAGGAATCTGAAAAATATCTATAAAGTAAAAATTTTTAAAAAAAAAAAAAAATCTGTTAAAATGGATTTTTTTTACCCAAATAAATATTTTTCATTGACTATCTAACACTAAAAATTTTCAAAAACTGTGAGAAGTTATTTTCTAAAAAATTTCAAACCTCAAGTTGTGAACACATCTTATCAAAATCTAATCATGATGACTTATCATGCATGGCTGATTCATGCACACCCACCCACCCACCCCATACAAATCTTTGTATGGTGGAGAGATTTATAGCTTTTTTTTTCTCTCATTGTTACATATATATCTCTTTGAATAAACGTATTCTTAACTTTATTTTAGATTAAATCAATCAATTTTGTTTTGTAATATCTTGAATTAATGATTTATTTTTTAAATTGTGAACTATTATACATGAGTGCACTTTATTCAATGTACACTCTAATCTCAAATAGTAATCACATATTTTCCTTGTCACAAAAAATAAAAATAAAAATGATCCCTTTGTAATTAGGTCAAGAGCGAGAGGGGTGGAGGGACTTCACTAATATTAGAGGTTTGAATTTCATTTTGAATATCTTTAAAGATAACGATAGTGAGTAATATAGATAGAATGAGAAGTCAAAAGTCTTTTGAAGGATTTTTATTTTTTGATAGTAGTAAATTAATGATTTATGTGACAATATCAAATAAAAAAGATTTAAATTGATGATAGGCAAAGAATATTAACAAAATCACTAAAGCAATACAAATAGATCAAAATTATTATAATTTTGTGTGTGCGT
>VALG01015370.1:0-25762 GCA_009835305.1 Ipomoea purpurea | reverse complement strand
GTATATATATATATATATATATATATATACTATATAGGCTTCGCAATTTGGATGCAACCCCATATACTAGATGAGGTCATGAGATCTCATAATATCCATTGATTCATTTTCATAAATGGTTGAGATTATAAGAGATTGCCAAAGTAATTAAGGATATATTTAAATCAAAGGATTAAATACGTAATTGTAGATATATGTTTAATTATGGATATAATTCAATTGGAATCTTAAGCATTATATTAGGGAGATTATGAATGGAAATTGATATTTTAAATTATTAGGGACCTATCAATAGTAATAATTAATTATATTTTGTACATCTGAAATTTTAAATTATAGAAAATTTTACGGCGGTGTGTGCGTGGGTGTGGAATGGTGTGTGCGTTTTAATAGTTTGCCATGGTGTACAACCTCCGTTACAGAAAACCGCACATGCCATTCCACACCCGCGCACACACCATCGTAAAATTCTACACAAATTTAAAAAAAAAACACAAAAAACACACACAACACAGCCAATACTATATCTACTATACACTGATTATCTACTCGAAATTCAAACGTCGATACCCAAATTAGATTCGTATATTTTTGTTTTCTTTTGGATACGTTTCGCACACGGCCGAAACTAGTAACACACAAACAAAATGTACATGCCTGTATCACGAAACGCACATACCAAAAGCATAATTTTATGAAAAAAAAACCCAGCACGCCATGGTGTACGAGCCCTGTTTTCAGTAAAACGCACACACCATTCCACACCCACGCACCACCGCCGTAAAATTCCAAAGAAAATCACTAAAAGAGAGAAATATTGATTAAGGAAAGCTGAAATAATGCTACAAATCTTTATAAACATGAAATAAATAAATGGAAAGTAAAAATATAAATTTAGTCATGCTTCATCTAAAATCAGTATAACATGTGATCCATGTGGTAATCAATCTGAATCGTCAAAAAATTAAAATCAACGATCAAGAAGTTACTCACGGGCTCGGACTTACTAGGGGGTGTGCACCGGATTCAAAAAAAAAAAAAAAAATAAAAATATATATAATATATATAAATATATATGTGTGTGATGTGTGTGTGTTGTGGTGTGTGTGTGTGTGTGTGTGTGCGTGTGTGTACACACCACACACACACACACACACACCACACACATATATATATATATATATTATATATATATTATTATAAATAAAATATAATAATATATATAATATATATATATAATATATATATATATATATTTACATATATATATGTACTATATATATATGTACATATATATATGTACATATATATATTATATATAATATACATACGTACATACAGTATATATTGTACATATATATTACATATATATATATATATATATATATATATATATTATTATATATATATATAATATATATAATTATATATATATATACACAACATATATATACACACACAATTATATTATATATAATATATATATATATATATATGTATGTATTATGTATATATGATGTATTATATGTATATGTATGTATGTATATTATATATATATATATATATATATATACATACATACATTACATATATATATATACATACATACTAATACATTACATACATAAACATACTATATATATATATTTATATATATATATATATATATTATATGACATACATACATACATACATACATAGCATACTTCATCATACAATACATACAATACATATATAATATCTACATACATACATACATTATAATGTATGTATGTATGTATGTTATGTTATGTATGTATGTTCTATATTATACATACATACATACTACAACTACATCATTAACATACATACAATTACATTATAATATAAATATATATATATATATATCATATATATATATAAAATATATTATATATATTATATATATGCATGTGTCAAATGAAAATAATTTCTTAGGTGAGAAACGTCGCGAACAGGCCATGGTGTACACAATCTATCTTACGTCTCAACCGTCATGCAAACATGTCTAGGAGTAGATTTTGTGCACTCATGCTTTTATTGTACTTCTCACCTAAAGAAGTGTTATTGATATGATCACATATATATATTTATTATATTATATAATATATATATATATATATATATATTAATTACTTATATGTGTGTGTGTAGGGGTGTAAATGAGCGAGCAAGGCTCGCGAGCCGCTTGCGTGAGTGCTCGGTCAAAGCTCGTCTCGGAGGCTCGGGTCAAAATCGAGCTCGAGCCGAACTCGAGCGGGCTCGTTTATAATCGAGTCGAGCCGAGCCTAGATATTCTAGGCTTTTGACTCGGTCGAGTCCGCTCGGAGCCATATAATATTATTAATATATATAATTACATGATATCATATAATATAATATAGTAATAATAATAATATATATAAAATAACAATTGGAAATTAAAATTTTAAACTCAAAATCCCTAAAAGATTTCTATTATTTATGTATGGATAAAACAAAGTAGTTTGAATTTTTAATCAAAAAATTTTAAATAGATTAAATTCAATGTGAAAATCGAGCTCGAACTCGAGCTCAAGATCGAACTCGAGTTCGAACTTGAACAATCGAGCTGCTCGAGCCGAGCTCGAGCAGGCGGAAAATTACCGAGCTTGAGCTCGAGCATCAATTCTTGAGCTCGATCGAGCTCAAGCTCGAACTCGAGCCGAGTCTTCATTAACGAGCTCGAGCTCGAGACTACCCAGGCTCGAGCTCGGCTCGGCTCGTTTACACCCCTATGTGTGTGTGTGTGTAACTTTTCATGCGGTTGTGCGGTTAAATAAAAAAGACGCACCTTAAACATTAAAATGACGCATCTTAAGTACACGCACAAACTACGCACCTTAAGTTTTAACAACTGAGGCACTTTAAGCATAAAAATCACGTACCTTAAGGAGGAAAACAACACACCTTAAGAAGGAAAACCACGCACTCAAAGCTTTAGGTTGATACACCTTAAGTTTCAACACTGACGCACCTTAAGAAGGAAAATCACACAGCTAAGCAACCGCACAACCGCACGGGAACCATATATATATATATATATATATATTATATATATATATATCAACCAAAATGGAAGCTATAATTCTCCAAATTATAATTCCAACCAACAAAAAAAGAGAAAAGATTTATTGCTTAAAAGCATAATCTCAAAATCGAAAGAAGAAGATGAAGAAAGAGGGTTAGCACGAGTCGGGCGAAACACTCTTTCCTTAAAACCTTATTTGCTACCTCCTAAAAGTGCTAGGAGCGTTGTAGCCTAAGTTTCCCAGGATAAAACGTACTACGGTTCAATGTTTGAGCACCCAAACGAAGTACCCGGCGAACAAGAGCACGGGCAGAACACAGTTTTAAGAAGGAGTAGGAGCAGAGTTTTGGAGAAGAAAAGGTGAGTTGTGTATTGTGTCTCTACACTAGCTCATATAGGAGACTAAACGAAGAACCCGTCGAACAAGAGCACGGGCAGAACACAATTTTAAGAAGAAGTAGGAGCAGAGTAGAGAAACAATATCTCATTCACCTATTATCCGTTTGTATGTACAATATATATCAATGTCTTCGTCTCACTACGAAGAACCCGAATCCACTTTGACTCGACCCATTTCAGAAGTAGACCCCACTGATAATTGTACCACAAAAATAGTCACTTAAAATGTCATTTTAATGCTACTTTTCCAACATGCTTAAGGTGCGTGAGATTTGTACTTAAGGTGCGTGAGTTGTGTACTTAATGGTAGTAGTTGTTGAAAACTTAAGGTGCGTGAGTTTTGTGCTTAAGGTGCGTGAGTTTTGTGCTTAGGTGCATGAGTTTGTGTTTAAGGTGCGTGAGTTTTGTGTTTAAGGTGCGTGAGTTTGTGCTTAATGTGAGTAGTTGCTGAAACTTAGGTGGTGAGTTTTCCTTCTTAATGTGCGTTGTTTTCATCCTTAAGGTGCGTGATTTATATGTTTAAGGTGCGTCAGTTATGTGAAACTTAAAGTGAACCATTTTTAAAACCTTAGGTGCGTGGTTTGTGTTCTTAAGGTGCTTTGTTATGTGCTTAAGGTGCGTGGTTTGTGTTCTTAAGGTGTGTGATTTGTGTTCTTAAGGTGTTTTGTTTGTGTGCTTAATGTGTGTTGTGTACTTAAAATGCGTCAATTTAATGCTTAATATGCGTCCCAACCGCACGAAAAACCAACCCGCACCTGATTCATCCATATATATATAGTATAATATATTATATATATATATATATATATATAGGCTTTGGATCTGGTGCACCCCTCTAATTAGATGAGCCCATGAGGCCTAATAATATTCATTGATTAGATTCCCATCTATGGTTGAGATTAAAACAAATATTTTCAGTTATTATCTATGGTAAGGTTAGATTAGTAATTTGGTTAGCTTTAATTAATGAATTAATTTAAAAGGAATGAATCATCTTTTGATGCTTTTGAGGATGAAAATTAATAGATTCTATTAATAAAGATTAGATAACATATTTAACGTGAATAAGCTGGTGATAGTAGGAGCAGCAAGTTAGGACTTTCAGCAAATGGACATTGGCAGTTCACGTTAAGTGACATTATACACAGCATATCTGTGCGTTTTTCTGGTTTTACAGTAATGTTGAGATGTGAAAGGTCTGGGGGTTTGGTCGTAGCATGGTTCCACCCGTATGGCGTACGGTACATCTGCCTGTGCTGTACTTCCAACGAGCTGTTTATTATGTTGTTTTTGGCTTTGCACTTGTACTGCTCAGTGCCATTTATTTTTGTCCGTGCATATTTAGGTTGTTTTTTGTTTTCGTCCGTGCATACTTGTGTCGGATGCATATGCTGGTTTTGTAAATGCTTTTTATAAATATCACGTCGTTCTACCTTAACAAAAAACCTGCTCTATGTCCGTGATTTGGTATTCTTTTGGTTTTGTACCAATAAGTGCTTGAACGGTTCGAGTAATGTGCATATGCTCATTTTGAATTTGCTTACAACTAGACGATGAAGGGGGGTGTCCGAGAGTTGAGAACGTTGAGTTTTTTTTATTAACAGGAGTTAGCATTTTAAGAAACGGGTCTATACAGTAATTCAATCTTATATATATATTATACATGAAAACGCCACAAACCTGGGGTCTATGCACATACAATAATTAAATGCACGGACTACATAAATATACTACATAGTGTAATATGCGCGGACTTACATATGTGTGTTATGCACATTTCCATCTACTTATGCAAAATTTCAAAAGTAAATAACCATGCATTAACCAAAAACTGGGTAATGAACGGTAATAGCAATTGTTGACCATAGAAATAATGCGTAATCCAAATTGGTCATCGCGGGGCAAATTCACTTATATATATTATATATTACTATACATGTCATACGCACAAACCGTGTGACCAATGATAGAAACAAATTATATAATATATGATTAGTACACCTTAAAAACAAAAGTGCATGTATGGAATGGTTGTAGACGAAAGGTAACGTGCATAGTTGCGCACTTGATATCATGTGCGCAAACTGGCAGTGTATAAATGGCACGAATAATATTTATATATTTAATGTTTTATATCGCACTGTTAATAAGAAACTCGAAATGACATATGGTACCAGTCGAGCATACATAAATACAACAAAAATGTAGAGTTGGGGATAGAATAATAATACATAAATATAATAAAGGTTTCAACGAGACGAGTCAGTGTTTTCCTCATGGTGGATGTTGAAGATTCATTCGGCAAGCGTTGAAACGCTTTCATAGGCTTAACCGAGATGCTCGATGGAAGCTCTAATCTTCATTGCGGAATAGTTAACATCAACCTCCGTCAGCCTGGACTATCCGCGCAGGGTCAGCGGTGGCTTGCCACTTCGTTATCTTCATGGTGGTGCCAAGAACGCGCAGGGTGTGTCTTCGACAGAGGGGGATCAGGATTGTAAGGTGCCCAACCGGATCGGCTACACCAACGGGGTGTGGGGGGTTGGGGGACACCGTGACCCGCATACATTAAGAACAAGCACCCTTTTACCCAAACATAAATAAACAATATAATTGCAAATATAACCATAGATAAATCTGCATTGTAATAATCCAATCACACACCTTATACCTATCCAAATTAAAACAAATACAAACCTGAAGATGCACTGCGCAATACTATACCCTATAAAAAGCACAAACCACGTACCCCACCTAGAAAGCATAATAATGCACCTACCATAACGGTATATATGCACACTTAATAAAAAAAAAAAAAAGAACACTAAAATCACATAATACAGACTAGAACTGGACATGCACATATAATATATCTGGTGCACAAAATATATATTCCAAAAATGCACAAACCTTAAAACGACACGACCAATGAACCCAATGGTTAGGATAAATGAAAAAGATGTTTAAAACACAATGCATCACCCTAAATAAACTTATAAATGCAAACTAAAGATAGATAACCTTGCAAAACAAAGTATTGCTACCTTTCCAAATTAAATCAGATCAAAATGTGAGAATGCAACACGCATATACTATTATCCTAGAAAAGCACAAATGACATACACATCTACCAAGGCATATAGCAACATACTAATTAACGATCACAAATGCACATACCACCACATCTAAAAATGCACAAAAATGTGCATGAATGGATGTTAACATGGTACAATGAAATAATTAAGGCTAACTAGAAATGCACTCGCATAATCACTACTACGCCATACCCATGTGCCACACCCCCTTACTATTCTTTCTTTGAAACAAAGCACTGAAGAATTATCATGTTGTTAAATTAAAATACAAAGCCACGATACTAAACAAAGCCACAAAAATTAAAAATACAAAACCACGATACTAAATCTACACAAATCATGTTTGAACATGTATAACGCAACTACATGATCCTCTATATGCACATACTAATCAGAACGCACATACTATATACCTACAATGCATGATGTTAATAGCAAATCAGAGTCTTCCTATATGCACATACTAATCAGAACACACGTACTATATAACTACAATGCATTTTCCTACACCAATCACAACCCATTATACCTATCCAACTTCAAAGAACCATTATATCTATCGAACTTAAACAACCCATTATACCTAATAATCCAGGTCCTAATTTAAATTTCGCATAGAATATTAAATGGAAAATGGAATAATAGCAAAAGGATCTCGATCTAACTAATTTTAACTAGTTCAAGATCAATTAATATACTGAATAAATATCTGCCCTATGAAAAGAAGCAAAAGAAGTTAACAGATTTAAAATGATAAAAGCCATATTAAGTATAGATATAAACACATGCGAGCTTCCAAATTCCTAGCAATTTTACGTGCTTTTCCACCATCAGCAACGTATGGAATTACAACGCTATGTTTCGTTTTTCATGTTAAACCATTCACTCAAATAACATACATATTATAAACTAACTACAGCTAGAATTTATAAAAATTAACAGAGAGCACCATTAACAGACATTGCAGCCGGATAAAAAAAAATATATGGCTGGCAGATAACACTTTTCCACCGGAAAATCAACACCATCACATATGCAACCTCAAAACCTAACCCGCACCTACCCAGTCCATGCCTCCCAGAGACCCAAAAAAAAGAAAAAAAAAAGAAAAAACAGAACTATCCAGTCCCCTCTCCCAGTCCCGCCTCTCAGAGACCCAAAAAAAAATAAAATAATAAAATCGGATGGACGCCGAATAACACGATTCCGCCGGGAAATTCACCATCATCAACACAATGCAACCCACCCCTAACATCCCCATTATAATTGCTTGAATACAGAACCACAAAACCCCCCAAAAAAAACCCATTGTTAGACTAACATATGATTACCCAAAAAAAAAAATCTAAATGATAACACAAACACTAAACTGCTAACTTGTATGTTCCCCCTCCCATCCCGCCTCCCCAGTTCCCCCATCCGCCTCCCAGAACCGGCGGGTTCAAACACAAAACTACCACAGAAAGCACAAACAAAACTCACCGAACGGACACCCAAAACCCCCCGAAACGGAAAAACAGTAGCGAGAAAAAATGAATCGAAAAAAATAAGGGGGATTGAGGTTACCTTCAATGGAACCACTAGTAGACCTCCGTTGCCTCTTCGATAGGCAGACAGTAGAC
Source organism: Ipomoea purpurea (assembly GCA_009835305.1). Lineage (NCBI taxonomy): Eukaryota > Viridiplantae > Streptophyta > Magnoliopsida > Solanales > Convolvulaceae > Ipomoea > Ipomoea purpurea. The sequence continues at coordinate 17,579 of VALG01015370.1, read as the reverse complement.
CCAACCATGTTGAACGCGAGAGTTGTGATGGAGAGGGAGAAAGTGATGGGGGTCGAAAATTGATGGAAGTGCCAGACAAAAGGATGGAGCGGGAGTTGGACTATGGCTGGAAGAGACAGACAAAGAAGACGAAGGGTTGAAATACTCACGCAGATTCCCAGGCGAAATTAAATACATGCTATAATAAAAGACATTGCGAAATTACAAAACAAGCCCTAATGTCCTCACAAAGTTGATGCACGTGGCAAAAAAGCCAAAATCATCTGGATCATTCATCTAAACTAATTAAGAGTCAGAAAAGATGCTCACGAGCTCATCTGCCAAGGGTGTATGCACCGGATCCAATATATATATTATATATATATATTATATATATATATATATATATATATATATATATATATATATATATAATATATTATATAAATATATTAAATATATAAAAGAAAAATGATTAGGGAAAATTTTTTCCCTCCAAAGTGTGAAAGCATTTATTGTATTCACATTACTTTATAAATTCATGTAATTTTAATTATTAAATTAGTCAACATAACATGTCTATATCGTTAATTTATAAAATATTACATATATTATATATTATATCTCTTCTCTTCTCTAATCTCTATCTCTATCTTTATCTTTATATATATATATATATATATATATATAATAAAGCAGAATCTAGCCACAAAATTTTTCCTCCAAAGCGTGAATGCATTTTGATAGAAATAAGATTAGCAAGTATGAATGCTTAATCATTTAATTGTGTGGGTAGATGTATTATACATATTTTTGCATTTATATTTATTATTATAGCTATATCTCTATCTCTATATATATTAAAGCATAATGAAGTATGGAAAAAAGTTTATTGTGTTCAAATTTATTGGTAAAGTTTATATTTAATATAATTTGTGTATATATATTCATTTAAACCTCAATTATAATTAATTTGACTCTACATATATAAAGAGGAGAATTAGATATAAAATAAATATAGTTCTCACATAAATAATTTTTTCAAATGAATAAGTTTTTGGTGGAGATTTTCAGGCAAATATCGCCTGTTATTTTATTTACAAGTTTTATTTAAATATGTTAGTTATTATATAATTAAAGTATTTATTTCAAATTCAAATACGTTTCAAAAAAAATTCAAATTCAAATAATAATACACGTAACAATAAACTTTAAAATCAACATAATAATAGCATAATTAAACTTTTAAAAATATTAAATATTACAGTGTATAGTTATACTTACATTTTTAATCAAATTAATTTTGAGTTCAAGAACTCAAATACGTTTTTCATTTCCACCACCATTACTTTCTTTGCTAATTCAAAGGATGTCAAAAATTTAATTAATAAATTTGTTAAATTAATAATAGTTCGTGCATCGCACGGGAGAATTACTAGTATATATTAAAGCAAAATGATTAGGGAAAATTTCTATCTCTATATATATTAAAGCAAAATGATTAGGGAAAAATTTTCCTAATAATAATCATCATAAATATTAAAATAAAGATGAAAAGAAAATCAAAGTTAATAATAAGCAAAAAGATTTTAGTGGATAGGATAGTAATTCAAAAAATTAATTTGAGTAATGATTGTTGATCCATAGAATTAACATTGCAATAATTATGTTATGTTTCTAACATTAATTGATTGGAGATAAATTTAAAATTCAGAATCAATATTTACATGAACATCTTACACCTACTTCAACACTGTAAATAAAACCATCATCCACAGTGTAACACCCTGAAATTTTGAAACTTTAAAACTTATATAATAAAGGCAATTTCTCATGAAATCCCAAATAGAGCGTTACTAAAACATAAGTGTGCGGGGTGCTATGCACATCTGAGCTGGAGAACTCAGATGCGCAGGCTAAATTAACTAAATATCCTCAATACAACGTCATGGCACGCAGGCCGAAAGGAGAAACTATCTATCTAAACCCAAGTTCTTCTAGCGCGCTCCGGAAGCTAATCGTCTGTGCCTGAACAGCCAAATATATCTGTTCAGCGAATGATGCTGGTAACCCACTCCAAACGCGTTGAAATATATATATATATATATATATATATATATATATATATATATATATAATATTAATATATATATATATATATATATATAATATATATATATATTATATATATATATAGGAAAACCATTTGAAGCAAGAAGATATATACTTAGGAAACTCTAGTTTTAAAACTGGATAGACTCAACAAGTAGGAACAAGCACATTAAATCAATGATAACAGTTAAGTAGAGATAACTTCATAAGGATACGCATCTAAGTCACGGATCACTTTTCAATTCAAACACATCATCATTCAATCATCATTCATATCACATAATCGTTGATAGCGCCACGGGACAATCACATGCCCCGAACATGAGGGGTTAATGTTTATATCATTAACACGGCCCCGCATCACCTACCTCAGTACCGCGGTATGAGGGGAGTTGATCGCAACCAACCCTTTGAGAACCGCTGGCGAACTCAATGTCGAACCACGATCGACACACCGCTGACGCGCACAGTCGTGGACCCCAATCCCCTTTACAAGGGGGACTTACGGACCCTACACACCGTTGATGCGTCACAGTCGGTAGACCGTAGCGGATCAGCCCGACACACGCCTGATTACTCAGGTCGCTGATGGGCGAAGATCCTCGGAGCACTACGACCCTACACACCGCTGTCCCATCCACTCGGTGGATCAGGCCAGCCTCTAGCCCTACACACCGCCTGATACTCCAGCGTCCAGGTGGAGATACATCCTTCCCCTCGGCATTATTGGCCCTGACACACCGCCTTGGCGCGTTCCAGGTCGGCTGGGTCATAGCACCAAGGGCCCATGTGGGACCGCAGCTCCCAAGAAGTGAATCCAAATTCCGGCCTTCTTAGCCAACTTCTGAGCCTTAGCTTAGGAACAATCCAGTTTGACCTTCAGCCACTTCTGGAACCCTTTAGTCCGCTGACACACATCCCATTCGGTCTATCAAGCCGACCTTGCCGAACCTTCTAGTCCGGACGAATCCAATTCGGCATTCAGCTGCTCTCCCGAGCACCTTAGTTTCGGGAACACCCAATTGTCTTTAACAAGAATAGGGCGACTCCATCCTGCAACACTTCAACACATAGGCGAGCAGCATGTCGAGCCTAGCATATTGGCGAGCGGGGAAGACCATATAACACCTAACACCTTACGTCGTGATCATTCCACCACTGCTGAAGAAAAGTCCTAAGCGAGGTTCATACAGACTTCCACCTAGGGTCAACGGTGTTACCAACATTCAATCTAGCATCCAGCACATTCCTAAACTCCTCTCTTACACATGGATGACATGGTACCGAACCATATCGAAAACCTAGACTCAAGCGAGGACAACGCGGGCTTCGTTGGGACCACCCCACTGGCGAAGCGGCCGGGAACATCAAAGACCACTTCCTTTTCAACACCAAGATTATCAAGCAGATGCACACATACAATAATCTTATCAACCGATCCCCATAACACTATCACCAACCTATCCATCCTAGAGATGCGCAATGTCAATCAAGACACAAGTCAAGTATAGCTGAGAGCGCTAGCGCCAAGGAGGAGCACCCGCGCTCAGATCTAGCCGCAAGGAAACATAGGTTTTGTGTGAGACATGGCGGTCGTACCCTCTCTCAGCCGTCTACATTAATGCCCTCCCCCCTTGCCCTACTTAAGTTCTTCCCTAAGATTTCCAGTCCGTTTCGATGCCGTCACTAGGCTTGGTGTGGGGAGTCCCTTGATAATTTTTGTGGTGGTGATGGTATCGTACTTCGTGTTTGCTGCGTGACGCTTCTAGGTCGCCCTCCTATGGGTCCCTGCAGTCCGGCGCCCATAATACCGTAGCCGTAGCGCGCCTCACGTGACTCAGCTCATCCGTACCAGGAAGAGGCTAATATATTAGTATATATATACCTATATATCATACTACTATATTACATAGTATATATCTTAGGACTTCCCTAGATTGGGTCTGCAATTGGTATGGTTTTACTACCATTCTCACTTCCTTATAGGACTAAAGGCTTTGGTTTTTAGGGATAAGGGCTCCATGGTCCATGTTGGACCGATATTAATACATTTAAGGGCAATCCTAGACCAAATTAAATCTTCTTAATGTATGATTAACCAGGATTTATTAAATTAATGTAATTCGGGACTTTAAGAGGCCGATAACACGGGGTGTTCAGCATGTACAGGACCACAACCAATGACTAACAATCTATGTTAAAACGTTAGGTCGTGGTTCGGAATATAGACCAACAAATCTCCTCAGAGGACATGGTTCGTGGCCATAGAATAGGGGAGAAAAAATCTTCATTGGAGTTATAGATCTACTTATAAGAGCTTAACCTTATACCGTGCCGATACTGGGAAGATGAATCAAAGAAATGCACAACTTAGACATGAAGAAAAAGCTGAGGATAAAAATCCATACCTTACTTCTGAACATTCGGGGCTTCGATTCTCTGGAGCGGTTCTTTCTTGGATAAAAATCATACCTTGCCCTCATGAATAAAAATTTAAAAAGGTTTAAGTTTTTCCAGCCAATTTCCATCGGTGATTTGGCCAGAAGGACCAAATCTACTAAAAAAAGTATAGTTAAAGGACTAAATTGTTTGTTTTAAAAGTCATGGAGCGAAATTAACACGCCCCTATAGTCATAAGATCAAAAGTATAATTTGCTCATTTATTAAATTAATAATAGTCTGTGCATCACACGGGACACTTACTAATATTAATAAAAACTACTTATAGCAATAATAAATAAAAATAGCTAAAAATTAATCATTTATTGAAAATTAACTATAAAAAAATATTTAAAATAACAATAAAAATAATGTTTATCAGGATGTTATAGTTTCGTATACAATTGAGGATTAATTTCGTAGCGTAATCTCCTACCTTGCTCCGAAAGTTTTGGTAGAACCGCGGGTTCATCCCATCTGGGCGGGGCGATCTGTTAGGGTGTATGTAGAAAATGGCATCCCTCACATCAATCATTAGGCGAGAACGGGACAGTAGTCTATTGTTTTGTTCATGGGTGATTCTAGGAGTAAGGGCTTAAGGGCTTGGATTGGAAAATCCACGTTCCTTCTAGATGATCGAAAGATTATTGCATCAAAAAAATCCAAAATCGGCGGGCTTTAGCCTTTCACCGCTAACCCACTTATTGGAGTTATCTTTCAACCTTCCAATGATACTCTTCTTCTTTCTCGTTGAGGCACTGTTATGGAAGAAGCGAGTGTTTGCATCGCCCTCTCTCACCCAATGGTTTTTGGCTCTTTGTTTCAAGAAAACTTCTTCTTGGTCGAGCAAACCTTGTAGCTTGTCATGGGTGGCCTGGTATAGTGTCGTGGAATTTTTGTCTGTCTTACCCTAGGGTCTTCCTCAAAACCTAGATGTCCTTCCCAAATCTTGCAAAACTCTCTCCTTCCAAATGTTGTAGAGATACACCACAAGACTACAATGGGTCATTTTGCCGGTGAGGAAAAATTTGAACATGGTTTCCCTGAAAAGGAAATGTCTAACATGGGATACAAAAGAGGGAAATTGTCTTTCCCTTAGGCGAAATTGTGCTTTTGGTATGTTGCCTAAGGGAAAGACAATTTCCATGTCTATTTTTGAAATCCGTTGAACCACCGTATTTGTGCAGTATTTACGTATTAACGTCGTATTTACTTAAAAATCAACGTATTTACTTATAAAACAATGTATTTATAGTCGTAATTAACGTATTTACGTTTGAACGATCGTATTACAATTTTTTTAGAAAAAAAAAAAAAGGCAGAATAAACGTTAAATAAATTAAGGTGTTCGATATTTTGTTGATTTGATGTTAATTAGTAGAAGGACGAATAAATAATTGATGCAAACTCCTCAAATAATTTAGCTATTGTGATTGATGTTGTTAAACAAAAAAAATATTGCAATAGAGAATTAATTATCAAGATCTCAACATGAAAGCTAGACCTATATTTTTGACAATCGTTAACTTTTTTCACAGAACAGTGGGAAGAAATAACAACACATTTTAATATTAATACAACCGAGGACGATGTCGTTTTATTCAGTTGGAGGACAACAATGTTCTCCTGTTGGTCATTGGTACATGTCATGTTGAAAATATTTATCCATGGTCGGTTAAATATTTCATTAAATGACCATGTCTATGGTGAACTTTACACTTTAGACGTATATAATAATAATCCTGTTACACGTTTCGATGATTTTATTATATTTACCTATGTTCACTTTTCATTATTATTTTTACTTGTATTATTGTCTACTCATAAATTTTTTCTAAATATCACGACAATTTTATATTTAAATATTTAATTAACAACACAACATTATTATACAGGAGAAAAAATTATACGGCATTATTATACAAATTAATAAATTAATACAGTTAATACGGCATTATTATACACAATTAATTAATACGGTATATAGCTTTGTAAATACGTTAAATGTCTATGTTGCCAAACACTTAGGCGAAATTACAAAACATCATTCGCCTAAGAGAAAGACACTTTCCCTGATTGGTATCCCAGTTTGGGAATTTCCCTATTTCGAATCCCACGCCCAATATTTTCCCCCATGAGTTAATGATCCGACTACAATCGGATCTTGAAATTTCAACTTGAACCCCTTCGGATCTATGCATTTGATTTAACACTCAAACACCTCTCATCCAACAACAGGCATTATTCAAAACAAAAATATATGATTCTGTCATACCTTAAGCAAATCTCCTATGATGCAAATCCTCTACTTGTGATGGTATGCTCGAACACATTGAGATTACGGGCTTTTGGCTGTCATGCTTGACCGCACACGTATATGTGGCCACCACACGGTTAAGCGTATCTTGCACAAAATCAGTGGTTAGCCATACTCTCCGAGTCTCCTTCAGATTATATCCCGGTGAAAGCCTCAATGAAACCCAAAAATCAGTTTGTTCGATGAAATGGAATGTGGTCCTCTTTTCTCCATGCATTGTTTCGTTCAAATCTTGAGTCAACCTCCGCTTCCAACCGGCAACTGAGACTTTTCCTTTTTCAACCTCTTTCAATAAGTTTCTAGGATTCTTGTCTTTCTACTTTTCTCCGAGAACCATATAAATACTTCTGTTAACTCCAAGATGGTGAACCCTAGAGAGTACTTCAACATAAGTGCACTTTCGGGAGAAGCATAATAAGTCATTGTAATTTCTTTACTTTTCAGCACAGAAGTTAAGCCTTCATCCTACCCACCCCCGTCCAACCGTATAAAGAAGAGCACCATCAAATCCCATTTTATTAACTTGCACCTTTCTCAACACAATCGTGACAACCACCCAAGTTTTTTCCCATAAGAAAAGGAATATGGGTAAATTATAATGGACCTAGGTCCAGCAAGCTCAATAATTATTGTTCATGAGTTCCATCCACGGTAGTTTCCAATGAAGCATAATAAACAACAAAAAATAAACTTTGTATATATTTCCAAAATTCGTTTATTGTATGTATAAATTTAGATGCGGGTACAAAATCGTCTATATTGTCTCTGAAATTCTTCACTAACGTTATCTACTGAAGTGCCTCCGGGATTCAAGTAGCGTAGCCTCGAGGATTCAAGTAATGCGTGCCTCCGGGATTCAAATGGCGTAGCTTTCGGGATTCAATTGGCGTGATCTTCAACAGCGAACGTCAAACTTCGAAACAATCAACTCTGCAAAGAATCAAAGTACCTGCAATGGCTTCAAGTTGCCTTCAAAACCTTCAAAGTACCTGCAATAGCTTCAAGTCGCCTTCAAAAGACTTCAAGATATTCAAAGTACCTGCAATGGCTTCAAGTCTTCACGTGTCTTCAAGATATTCAAAGTACCTGCAATGGCTTCAAGTCTTCACGTGTCTTCAAGCTCTTCAAATGCTCTCAAGTCTCAACTCTTCCAGTTTTCAAATTGTGTTTTGGAATGAAAATGAAGGTTCTATTTATAATAAAAGCCTAACCAACATTCCTCAACAAACTTCACAATTTAATTAAGTAATTAATTATTTATTTATTTAAGAAAATGAACCTTGCCCAAAATCAAGTTTAGGTTCATTATTAATCTGATTCAAATTCAAATTAAATTATAATTATTTAATTTAAATATAATAAAATTATAATTATAATTATAATTCAAATTCAAATATGAAATGAGTGATCAGATTAATTTAATTTATGTGATCCAATTACTTAAATTGGCCCCAATAATCAATCTCAACATTAGCCCAATGACAATTTTATCAGCCCACTTTGTCGGGTTCAAAATTTTTGTGTCTAGAAGCATACTCATTGATCTGAGCAGGCCTGAGTCACACATCCCGCCAACGCAAGCTTAAGCTTACTTGAACTGTCCTATATAACCACGTATCGTCCATCAGTTCCCAAGCCAACCAGATTAATCTCTAATCGTTATGCTATGGACCCGTGTCCAACATACATTGTGGACATGGTAACGGTGCTGTTAGTGGCACCGTTATCTTCCACAATTTTTTTTTTTTAATTTCAGACCGCTTTGTTATAGGAACATATGTTCATAATTTTATTACTATATGTTCATAATTGTAAGTTCATAATGTCATAGCTCTGTGTTCATAATTCCATACATGTACATTCATACTTCCATAATTGTACATTCATAATTTCGTAACTATACATTACATAATTAATAACTGTAAATTCATAATTTTCAAAACTCTATGTTCATAATTTTATCACTATCTCCCTATACTAATAATGGTGAGTTGCCATTTGCCCCTCAAAAATGGCACCTCTATCAACCATTGATCTTAAATCATGTGGCTGAAATTTTTTATCTAACAATTAGATTTATTTTTTCTATTAAATTGCCCTCAATTTTTAATCAAATTACAACATTGACATTACTCTCTCTGTTCAGACACTAACAATGTCTCCTTTCTTCGGCTTACAATTTTTAATTAAATCCCATATCCCAAATCCGATCAAAAGATCTAAACAATGTCCTCGGCTTTTAGCGGTGATGAAATTGCTCCTTTCTTCGGCTTTCTTCGTTCCGCTGCCACTCTCGTATTCTCCTGTATGCATCTCTTTCATCCAATTTTTACCTGTATTTGATTTCGATACACAATTTTATGTGTTATGATTTGTTGGTTGATTGATTGGTCGCTTAGGCATGGGAGCAGCCTACGGGACGACGAAGAGTGGGGTTGGAGTGGCGTCGATGGGAGTGATGAGGCTAGAGCTTGTGTGAAGTCGATGGTGTCGGTGGTTATGGCGGGTGTGCTTGGTATTTACGAATTGATTAACCCCAAAACCAAGTCTTACTACCTATTCGATAGATATGCACACCTCTCTTCCGGTCTCGCTTGTGGCCTCGCCGGTCTCTCTGCCGGAATGGCCATCGGAGTCATTGGCGATGCCGGTGTGGTGGTGTCAGGTGCTGATCGTTCCCATTTTGCATATTATCCTGTTAACTCAGTTTTATGCATTCCAAAATTTAAAATTTGTAATCTGAATATTACTGAGACAACATTCAAAATACATGACATTCTGCATTTTGAGGTCTCATTCAATGATAAAAACAAGGTAGAATTATCTAATGTTCTATCTCCCTTATATTGGAAGAGATTATATACTTGAACGCATCCATATTGTTTTGTAGAAATTATGTGTAATGTAAGAGTAGCTCTATTACTTAGCTGATGTAAGATTGTTATTTTTCTTTTCTTAGTTGCATGGATTTTAAATGAAAATCTTATAATGACAGTGTTAGCGGTTATGTGTCAATAAGAGTATTGTTGTTAGTAAGTGTTATATTATATAGTTTTATATTTGTTTATTTATGTGGTTTAGGATTAGTTGACTTGAGCTCTCTATTAGTTAGGAGAGTTTCTAGTCAGTTACCTTTTATTTGCTATAATCTCTTTTAGTTGTAACTGATCAATCAAATTCAAACTCTCATCTGGTATCAGATAGGATTACGATCCTTTTTCTCTCTCCACCCAAATCAACGTAGATCATCTGTTCTCCGCCCTCATGTCTTCGCACTCCTCCGAGCGCACGGTGACCGCCGGTGGTTCCCCTTCGCCGGCGACCACCAACTCCCTCTCCGGCGCCTATCACCATGTTTCCATGAAGCTCAATAGCCGAAACTTCCTTTTTTGGCGAACTCAGCTCGTCCCCTTCCTCCGGGGGCAGGACCTACTCGGGTTTGTCGATGGATCAACGTCGTGCCCGCCATCAACAATTGTCGCTGCAACCTCCGGCGATTCCTGCTCAGGTGCGACGACGACGGCCACGATTATCCCCAACCCAGCGCACAAAGCCTGGGTGTTGCAGGACCAGTCAATTCTATCCATGCTGATCTCCTCCATGTCCGATGAAGTACTCCACTTGGCGGTCGGACGGGAGACAGCCGCCTGAAGTATGGACGTCGATCACCACGTCCCTTGGGTCCCCACCAAAGCTCGCTTGCCTCAGCCTTCTAGGCCAATTCCAAACGTTGAGGCAAGGAAACCTGTCGACTGTCGAATACTTGGGACGTGCCGAGGTCCTCGTGGAAGCTTTAGCTTAAGCCGGACGGCCACTGTCCTCGACCGAACAGAACCTATACGTTCTAAGCGGTTGCGTCAAGACTTGCGGATCATGGCAGCCTCGCTCACTGCCACCAACAAATTCCATCTCTCTGCCGCAGCTAGCTGACTTCTTGCAGGCGCAAGAATTCATCCTCTCTGATGAATTCTCTGTAGTTGGCGACGACAATGGTGGTCACCCCACGGCCCATGTATGTGGGACGAGGTCACGATCCAGTGAGCATGGCGGAAGGTCCTCCGGCTCGGGGCCGTAGTGGCGAGGCAGACGAGGCGGTAATGGCCGGCAAGGCCGAGGCAGAGGTAGCCGGAATGGCCGTGGTGCGCCTAGGTGCAGATTTTCGCGCCCAAGGTCACACGGCCATATACTGCTATAAACGGTATACGACGCAGCCGCCGGCGGAAGCACACGTCGCCACTACCGGAGATCTACCGGCGACACCCTTCGGTTTCATCGGCGGATGGGTGGTACCCCAACACCGGTGCAACCGCGCACGCCACGCCGGATGCAAGCATGATGTCTCAGTCGAATGAGTACAAACGGGCCTGATGTTGCTACGAGTCGGGAACGGCGCAGGTTTGACTATCTCACGTGTCGTCAGCATCAATCCCGTCCGTGTCAAAATCGTTAAATTTGTCTAATGTGTTACATGTTCCGCGTCTGTCGGTCCCTTTACTTTCCGTTCAAAAAATTTACTAAAAGAAAACAGTGTGTATTTTGAATTTCATAACAATTGTTTCATGTGAAGGATTCCAAAACCAGGGCCATCTTTCTTAAGGGACCAACTTCTGGGGACTATACAAGCTTCCGTTGTCAACACACATTTTGCGTTCGTCAGTTCCCGTGCCACACAAGACGTTTGGCATCGAAGGTTGGGTCACCCACATGGTGTCGTCCAGAACCGCATCCTAAAAGACTGTCCAGTTTCACCAAATAAATCACAGTCCTCGGAGTCGTGCACGCTTGTCACCTCGGCAAGTCGTGCCCGGTTTAAATTAGATAAATTCATAAATCTATACCAATGTTTTAGATTTAATTTTTACCGATGTATGGGGCCCGGCTCCGGTAGTTTTCCTATAGTGGTCATCGCTATTCTTACTTTTTGTAGACGATTATTCTCGGTCTGTTGGGTTTATCCGTTACGGGTAAAATCAGATGTTTATAAAAGTTTTGAATTGTTTCGGGTGTGGTAGTTAGAGCGGCAATTTTCGCGCTTTATCAAGTGTATCCAATCGGATTTAGGGGGTGGTACAGAAAATTACACAATATATTCCAACACTGGCATCAATCACGCAGTCATGTGCCTACACACATGAACAAAACGGGCGAGTAAAGAGCCGTAAATAGGCATATTGTCGAAACGGCCTTGCTCTGCTTGCTGAGGCTCAGTACCACTTGAGTATTGGGACTTTGCCTTCGAAACTGCCACTACCCTAATAAATTACCTACCTACACCTGTGTTGAATTATGACAGTCCATATTCTCGCCTACATAAAGTGTCTCCTCCATACACGTTCTTTCAAATTTTTCGGGTGTCGGTGCTATCCTATCTAAGGCCATACAATTGGCACAAGATAGAATATCACTCGGCACCCTGTATCTTCCTAGGTTACCCCCGCTTTTAGGGGGATATAGATGCATGGACCCGTTATCTGGGAAAGTTTATATCTGCCGTCACGTGCGGTTTGACGAGACGGTGTTTCCTTTGGCAACTCGGACACCGCCGCGTCTACACCGCCTGCTTCACTTCCGTGGGCATCCGGGCCCATAGTCCCAGGACTTGCCCCTATGGGGGCCCCACTTCTAGCATCATCCCGGTACCTGAGGCTGAGCCCGTGCCCTTGGCACGCAAAACCCATGCTCTAACTGTCACTGCACCTCCTCGTGCCAGGGACGAACGGGTCGTTACCGAGCCCCAGGACCGGCCATGTGATGCGCCTACGTCACCAGACTCGGGGCACCGATGAGCAATTTCATGCTTTACATATAACCACTGATCCTACGTGTTACTCCCAGGCTGTAGGCCATCCACAGTCGCGAGAGGCCATGGATCAGGAGTTCAATGCACTGCTTCACAACAGCACTTGGCGATTGGTAGCACCAGAACCAACATGAATATAATTGGCTGCAAGTGGGTGTTCCGCACCAAACGCATAGCTGATGGTTCAATTGAATGCTATAAAGGCCCGTCTGGTAGCCAAAGGGTTCAACCAGGTAGCCGGCGAGGACTTCTTCGACACATACAGTCCGGTGGTTAACCGACCACTGTTCGGCTGCTCTATTCTCTTGCTGTTTCATCCAACTAGACAATGCGCCAGTTAGATGTCCATAATGCCTTTCTGAACGGCATTTAGCCGAAACCGTGTATATGAAGCAGCCGCCTGGTTACGAGGATCCAGTAAAACCGGACCACGTATTGCCATCTGCAGCGCTCACTATATGGGTTGAAACAGGCCCCGCGGGCTTGGTTCAAGAGGCTCCATGATTTCTTACTTCTTGCAAGATTTTCCTCGTCAAAAACAGATGTCTCTCTGTTTAACTACACATCAGGAACTTCTCGGGTGTTTTTGCTTGTGTACGTCGATGACATCATCATGATGAGGAATGATGCTGTGTTGATCACACTCTGTTACAGCGTTCGCATCCACCTTTAAAATTCGGGATCTTGGAAACCCTGGCTTCTTTTTGGGCATCGAGACCATAATTACAGATAGTGGGTTCATTCTGGGTCTCAACGGCGGTACATGACGGACTTACTTTGCCGTGCAGGGATGCTCGACTGCAAGACGCTCACCACATCGGCAGCTGGTCACAAAATCAGTAGTCTCAACAACAACCCCATATGAGAATCCGACACACTTCATCGGCGTATTGTTGGAGCACTGTATTTGACGATCACACGCACGGATTTGTCCTACTCCGTGAATCGCCTGTGTCAGTTCATGCATTCACCGACTGATGAGCATTGGGCATGGCAAAATGGGTTTACGTTACATTAAAGGCACTATCAGCTATGGCCTACGCATTACTTCATCGACCTCCACCACTATACAGGCATTTTCCGACTCAGACTGGGCAGGTTTCCCTATTGACAGGGAAGAGCACCAGCGTTACGCGTGTTTCGTCGGTTCTAATCTTATATCATGGTTGTCCAGGGAAGCAACGCACAGATAGCTCGGTCGTCCACAGAAGCTGAGTATAAAGCTCTTGACGACGTCTCCGCAGAGGTCACTTGGGTCGTTCACTGCTCTGTGAACTAGGGCTCCACTCTCCCGAACCGGCCACTCTCTGGTGCGATAATCTTGGAGCAACATTATCTATGCGCAAATCCCGTGTTTCACATGCTAGGACAAAGCATGTTGAGATTGGATTATCATTTCGTCCGGACAAAGTTGCCTCAGGAGACTTCGTGGTCAACTTCGTTTCTACCAAGGAACCAGCTAGCCAAGATAATTCTTCACCAAAACCACTCACGGGACCCCAGGTTCACGCTCTTCGCGACAAAGCTCAATGTCGTACTCGCACCAACCTTTGAGCTTGAAAGGGGGTGTGTTAATAAGTGTTATATTATATAGTTTTTATATTTGTATTTATGTGGTTTAGGATTAATTGACTTGAGCTCTCTATTAGTTAGGAGAATTTCTAGTCAGTTACCTTTTATTTGCTGTAATCTCTTTCAGTTGTAACTGATCAATCAAATTCAAACTCTCATCATTGTGTGTTAGATGCAAATTCTGCATTCTTGAGAATAGTGTTGGGATCAACAACATTAATAGAAAACTCTATAATCTATATTTGTCTACCATTCATTGTACTCTAAATACATCAATGTAGTTTTTATGGCTTTGTTGATTATCCGTTGTCAGAGAAATAATGCTGTATTATGTGCAATAGTGTTTTCCTTTTTGGTCTTAAAGTTTCTAGAATAGTGAAAGCTTGCACAATTATCCGGTCAAACCTATTAGAGATGTTATTGTGAATCCCTTCTCTGATATGTAATGTGCAGTGTAAATATTACTTAGGTGTTTTTACAAAGAGGGAGTCAGACAATTTTTTAGAGCATATCAGAAGCTTCCAGCGAACTATTTATGCCAGCATTTGCGTTCCCAATTCTTTTGATGAAGGCACAAAGGTCGGATCTTTTTCCCTTGTTTATTCTATGAAGTTACAAAGCTTTATATTTATATTGCTTAAAGGAAAAAAATGTCCTGTAAATATACTTGATGTCTAATCAAAGTTTAAAAGCTATCCTTTAATCAGATGTTTATAATTGTATGAATTTCTATTTTAAACAAAATTATAAAGTATTTTGAAGATTTTTGTTATAAAATTGATGTAATTGAATATTTTGGGCTTACCTATTTATATTATCGAATTTCATTATTGTCTGTGAATGTAAATTTTGGGAAATATGTGTATGTTCATAGTAAGAAAAAGTTATGGTATGAATAACAAGAGATACTGTACGAAATAATTATCTTTCAAATAAGTTGCTATAATTATTGTGGAGTAATAAATTCAAGAAGTAGGCACGATTATAGCGAGAGAGTTTGACGAAAATACCCATCCAAGAGAGGAAACAAAATCATTCTCTCAGAGAAATAATTCAAATGCTAATCTCAATTTATTTCTGGATCTAGGTCGCGATATACAAGCGCAAGTAGCTAGTAACAAACAGTTATATAATTATTTCATCATGCATTTCTGAGCATTTTTTTCAATAAAGGTCATAAAATCAAAGTATCAAATTAGATCTGTATTGGTAATAGCGTTATTATTTCACCGAGACGTCATAATTATATAAGGTGAAACACTAGGATGCCAAAACGACGTCGTTTTTTAAAGCAAAAAAAATAAAAAAAATCGACGGATGTGGAGTTTAACGGCGCGCGTTGATTATACACGATTATAGTTAGAATTTTCGTATGTCACAGATTATGAATTTTCAATAAAATTCAATAATCGCGATAACAGAAAATTCATAATCCGCATAACAGTAAAATATCATAATCGCATAACAGAAAATTCATAATCGCATAACAGAAAATATTTCAATATATATTCCAATAAAGTATAAAAATTACATAATCTCATAACTATAAAAATTCATAATCTTATAACAGAAAATTCCATTATCTCATGGTTCCAAAAGTGAAATGTGTAGTGCATGGTTCCAAAGTGAATTGTTATGCCATGCAATGGATTGCTTAAATTTATGAATATCCGTGATTTTTGGACGTAGAATGAGTGTAAACATGGTTTAAAAGTGAATGCCCAGTGCATTGAATTCATAATTTATGAATGTCCGTAAAATTATGTAATGTAAATTAGAAAATTCCCATAATCTCATAACAGAAATTCATAATCGCAGTAAACAGAAAATTTCATAATACTCATAACTGAAAATTATCATAATCTCATAACCAGAAAATTCATAATATTCTAACAGAAATTTCAAATTTCATTGATTCCAAGTGAATGTGGGTAGGCAAATTCATAATTAATTAAAAAAAAAAAAAAAAAAAAAAAAAAAAAAAAAGAAGAAAGATAACGGTGTATTTACACCTGTAAGAACCGTGCTTCCCATTGAATGGTGAACACCGGTTCCCCATGGCATAACGACTTGATCAAAGATTCGTCCCTATATTACATTATTAGCAAAAAATATTATCAATGTATAGTTGCGACCCCAACAAAAAAAGGACTAAAAATTTCTGCGCTTGAGTATTGTCGATGCCAACTAGAGAATCATTATTTGATGTATAAAAAACACCATATCAGTGTCCGGAAATACACAAATGCATCACACACCAAAAAAAATATGCCACATCTAATAGTGTATTTATGCTTACCTAATAGGGAGTGAACCCGACTATATGTGAGTGTGTGAACCACACCCTCTCCATGAATTTATGATAACCAATCTGGTACATTAAAAAAATCAGATTTATAAATGAGATTAATTAAGAGAAAATGCGAGTTTGCATATATATAACTAATCCTATAAACTATATATCAAAAAAAATAAAAATTGGAATTTTCTTTCTTACCATACTAGTATTGAAACATTTTGATGATAGGATAGATGTTGAAAATAGTACTCTAATATTTCCTCCAACAAGTAGAGATACAAGCCCGAACTCCCTTCCAAAGTGATAAGAAGAATCGTTAGCTAATACGTTCTACTAAAGTTAACTATCCCAATAAGAACATAACAAGTGTTTAAAGACAAGTAATATATATGTTAGAACATTGAGGTTTTAACTAGAATATTGAAAAAAAGACGGAAAATTATTCATTGTGTGTCTTGATACTATTGATATATAATTCTTTATTTTGTCTCTTTGTGACCCCTGATTCGAAACTAAAAACCAAATTAGGTAGCCTAATCCCAAAACACTAACCTCAACTTATAGAGCAACCCCAGGAAGAATTTTTTATGAGTTTTTTTTTTTAAAAATAATTTTAGCTTAGGTGAATGAGTAAGGCAAAATCAAATTCTTTTAGCGAACCTAGCCAATCAAAAAATAAAAAAATTCACAATATTTACGTCTTGGGCGCACTTACCGCCCCCAGCAAGCGCGTGCACTACACATGATTTCTGGGTGCTAAAACTTTTTTTTTGTGCTTTTCTTAATTAATTAATTAATTAATTTTTTGCTTTTCTTTGTTTTTTCTACACTAGGTAAAACATTGAATTGCAACCAATTTTTTTTAATTATAGCTGCCGTCAAAAAAAGGAAGACGGCTCAATTATGGATGAGGAAGTCAATTTCAACATGTGGACAAGAGGCCAATTGGGGTGGTTCTAGTAGTAGTAAGCAAATTAAACTTTCCCCAATTTCATATCACCCTTGGGAGCCTTTATCCGCTAAGATCAAATCCAAGACCTTCTTATCAATTCAAATGAATG